>WYDI02026154.1:21825-33280 GCA_009867235.2 Psittacus erithacus
TCCCACTTGGCATTCATTAGCCCCATATTCTTCTGCAATAGACTCAGTTATGGAGAGAGAGCACAAAACTGGAGAAAACTGTTCTGCCAGGCTGGTGTAACTCATACCAGGGATGAAAAAGCCCTTTTTGGCCTTACACACAGAGGTGGCTTATAAAGCCCTCACTTGTTGTCCTCAGTCTCTCAAGCATACATACAAGAAACAATGCATAAAGAGGCCACGATTTGCCGCTCATATTTGTGGTGAGCCACTGACTTCAGTCAGTAAGATCAGCTGTGCCAGGCTTGTATGATTATGAAATTTAGATAATATTCCAGCAAAAGCTATGAAAACCACTCTCGTTGCAATGTGAGTTCAGTGGATAATTCTCTCCTACAATGGCTACATGAAAATAGTTGTTTTTCACGTAACAGATCAGGTAGATTCACAGCCTGAGTTCAGTGTTTCACTGACAATACAATCCTGACCACAGCTTCTCTTTGTTCACAATATCCATTCCTGCATCACTGTGCTCCATCCCTGTACCACTGACACCCTGAGGTGGCCTGGCAGGGCTAGTGTATTTAGGCAAGCAGATTGCCCAGCTCCATCCAAGAGCGGAGATGTCTAAATCTTTGGGGCAGATGATGATGGATGAAGAAAAGTACATAACCTATGAGGTCTGGATACTAGAAAGGAGAAGGAAGGTTTCTCCCCCCACACCCTCCACAAATAGCAGAACCTGAGCTGATGGGCTTTCACAACTGACCCATCTCATCAAGCCATGACATTCCTCATTCTGTGATGAAAAGAACCACAGGTAATACTGAAGCAATGCTCATCAAGGAGAAAACAACCCCTATGCAGAGGTGATGAAGCAGCAGGGAGGGGATCTGCTTTTCAAACCCCAGCCTTGCTACTGTCTGATTAGTGTCTCACATAAAGTGCACTAGCAGTAAATATGCATGGTGTCAAGAGTAGGATATAACCACACATGAGAGAGGATGGCTTCGCTCTTCCTTGCCTGAATTTCTCCTCTTTGGAAGCACTCTACAGAAGCTCTCAGGGCTGCACAACAGCAAGTTGGACTGTCAGTGGCTGCAGACAGCAGCACATATCACTGCTGGATCAGCTCATTAAAAGCAGGTTCTGCAACTGCTGCTCCTTGCTGGCTTTTCAACTCTGCCTCCTACACCCTATAGCAAAGTGCCCAAAACCTGGTCATCCTCTGTGCAAAGGGCTCTGGCAAACTAAGCCACCAGCCAGCCAGCTGAGGCAATGCAGGAGATTTTGGAGAGGTATATTAGTAAGCTTGAAAGGATGTTGCTTTAAAACCATGAGGCTAAAAATATCAGCACAAGACTTAATTTGTTTGTGAGTTGTGCTTGTTTGCAAACATATTTTAAACAGGCACACTCCTATTTTAAAGACTTCCATAATAACTTTATTGTATGTTCTACAGAAGGGTGAGATTGCCCAAAGATGCTGTGAATCATCTTATCTTGGCAGCAAGATAAAGTACATACAAAGCTATGAAGACTCATAATACTGTTTTCTGTAGTTTCAGGATGAGATCTTATGGGAAATCGTGCTAATAGCAAGGTAATTACCAAGTTAGATGAAAGGCTTACAGCTGGTGACAGCTGGCTGCAGTAGGAAGAGAGGAGAGGACTTTCAAAGGAGCTGAAGGGAATCAGACACACAAATCCCACTGAAGTGTAGCAGATTCGGGATGTCTGAAGTCCAGTAGAAGTCCCTGCCTAAGCAAAGAGTGTGATGATAGATCTTTTACACTTGAAAGGTGTTTGTGATTTGAGGTTGGTTCCATTGCTGCTGCTGTGACGGAACCACAGCAATGAGCTGCGCAGTGCTGCTCCCGGAGCTCCCGCTGCTGATGGAGAAGCACTGTGAGAATACCATGGGCAATCAGCAGTGTCGTGTCATGCAGAGAAACCGTTTTGGGACAGAAAGGTACAAGGTGTTATCTCAGCCAGCCCTGGAAAAAGACAGCAAATGCTGTGGTTTAGAGACAGGTGGGTGGAAAAGCAAAGGGCTTTAGTGCTGAAGATAGCATCTTCTTGCCTTGATTCTCCCAGCCCTGACCCCTGCTAGAGCTGGGGAAATTGAGATTACTAAGATTATACAGGAAAAGTACGCAGAGGGCTGAGCAGTTGGGCAGACAGTGCAAGGAAAAGCCATAAGCATCAGGAAATCACCCAGACTGCTCTCAGCTGCCTGACAGAACTTCAGAGCAAGGAGAAAAGCCTGCTAATTGCAGGGGACATCTTAGTAAATTGGCCCTTACCCCACACTAGTGAAAGCTGTTGACTTTCATACTATCCTAAGCAAGGCTCAGTGGTGCTAAGCTTCTTTTTCTCTCACATTTTTAATCAATTCCATTTTTTCTTGTGTGTGAACAAGGCTGTCAGAATATTTAATGACCTCAGATGTAGGTGTCTAGTGCTATTCTTACACCTCAGGATGTCTGAGACCTTCGGGACTGATGGCGGTGGTGTGGGGCAGCTCAGAGGCCAGCAGAGACAGCCAAGAAGGACTGAAATAGCACAAGCACTTAGGTTGGGCACCAAAACTGCTCCTGTAGTTTGAAATTGTGATGGCAAAAATATGAACATGGTAATTTCTGTGAGAAGCCTCTGGCTGAGTTATCAAGGCAATGCCATCCGCCCTAGAGATCACTGCAGCACCCAGCAGCAGTGTGTTGGTGCAGGGTGAAGATGCCCAAGTTCCTTTAGCTGGGGAAAGGACAGATCTCTGTGGTCTTGAAAGCTTTTCAGGCATGGGTTTGCAGCATTTCTCTCTTCCACACATCCGTGGTTGCTGCCATGTGCAGATCTCCCAATGCCCAGGAAAGAAAATAGCTCAGGAGGTCCTTCACCAGCCCAACATATGTTTGCACTGCCTTGCCCTCCTCCCACCATCTCTGGCTGTTTATGAACACCAGAGAAATCCAGTGTTATCTTAATTTACTTCAATTTCTTTGTGCAGCCGTCAAATGAGTCAGGTCTGCCGTGCTGAGCAAGGCCATAAGCAAAATTATGAAGAAGAAACTGAAACCAAACTGGGAATACGACCCATATGAAAGCACACATGCTTTTTATATCTATTACGATGTTGAAGCTGAATCGATGGCAGGGTGGTGATGCCGTCAGATTTTTTCAGTACACTCTACTCCAGCTGTTTCAGGATTACATCCCAGCATTATTATTTACTAAGTTCCTTCAGCCAGTGTGTTCACAAATAAATAAACCTATAGGTTAAGGGCAAAATAAATTCCACTAAAAGGGTGTGCTCTATTTGCTCTGCTCAGGTATTGCTAATAATAGAGGTATTGTAAAGTGACTCAAACTGTAACAGAAAGGTTGGATGCTTCAGTGCACACTGCAGAGGAATACCCAGTTGTATAAACACTGAAATCACGTCCTTTCAAATCAACATGGGGAAGTAAGCAAATGCTACACAGACCTGGTACACCCTGTCCAAGCAGCAGGGGCTTAACAGTGCTTCAGGTCCTATTTGCCAGGCTGTGTTTGGAAAAAAGAGCATCCCCTTGTAAAAATTACCTATTACCTCTTCAAATGACAGGCACAACATTTATTCATCAGCAAATGTACTTTTAACAAGCTCTGCTGGCTGCCGTCTGCTCTCGTAGTTTCAGGAAAGCCTTTCTTGCATTGCTCTCTGCTTTCCTAGTGGGCTGGGGGTGCCATCTGCTCTTTCGCCTCTGCTGGCTGTTTTCCACGTGTTTGCTTACTCTTTTCCATCCCAGTTAGCTCCGTGTAGCCTGGGGGGAGTGAACTAGATTCTCTTTCTAGGGCATCATCGAAAGAAATGTTTACTGAGTTGCAGACAGCCGCATCTGTGTAAATCTGGTGGCAGCACATGCGCACTGCAGTGACCTGCAGAGGTTTCATTCTTCCTGATAGCACGGGAAGAAAAGCATCCAGTGCCCCTCAGCCCAAGCCCAGGACCAGGAAGCAAGGCTGGCCATTCGTCAACACTTCCTGTCTGCTTGGAAACAAAAGGATTTGAACTGGGACCATTTGGGGATTGTAAATCTACTTAAATCATGATTTGAAACAGTCTTCCTCTGAAACAATCTTCAGTGTTCCCCTATCAGCTACAAATTACCTAAAGCCAGGTTGTAAGCCAACTTATGAAAGAGATGCTTGTAGTTATTTGGATCAAACTTGTCAGCTAGAATATTAAAATATTCAGAATAATATGCACTTAACATGCATATTTCTTAAGGCAGAAATTATTTTTCTTGTTTCATAAGCACCAAATTCACTCTCACCAATCAACCTGCACTGATGGAAATGAGACTTGCTTTTACACTGAGCTCCTGGATTTCCAAACGCAGGTTTCCAAACTCTCCTTTTGAACAGATATCAGGCCTAACAATAACTCAGCCAAATGCCATCCTGGAAAATGCCCAGCTGTGCTGGTGCTGGGGCATCTACATGGAACCAACTCCTCTTTTCTGGAATTCCCACCTGAACCAGGCAAAAAAAACAGGCATATGCTAAAGAAGAAACACATTTGTAGGTTTAAATCACATCAAAGACATTTTTGCATATGCATCCACTGGGTTTAATCAGAATTTTAATGAATTTGTCTTTCAAGATATTTGCCTTTTTTTTTCAAGGCTTAGATAATGTCCATTTTATAACCACGTTCCTGGTTCAAACCCTATTCCTGGATCAATCCTTCCACTCTTGGTCTACAAATGAAATATCAAATATATATCTAAACTATCCTCAAACAATTATTCATCATAAAACATAGAGTTATAGCTCTAGAAAGGATCTCAAAGGACTAACCAGTTCATCTCCCTGCCCTGCAGCACTTGTAGCCCATCTGGCAGACGTTGTCCAAAACGTTTTTGACCAGGGAGATCTCACTCTTGCACTAAAGATCTGTCCCAGTGTATCATCAGTCTGCCCCTCAGCAATATTCAGTTTATGCTCTAGGGAAGGTCTCTAGGAGGTAAATCATCAAGACCTGATGACTGGAAAATGTCTTTTATCCAAACTTCTCTAACCTGCTTTTTCTTATTCATTGACATCTCGCTCTTTTGTTAGTGGAATTGATTGTGCTAGCCATCTGATTCCAGCTGACCTCACCTTACTGCATGAAGGCAGTTAGTACTATTTTCATAGCATCATTTATTGATTGTAGCAAAGACTCTGACTGGGGCTGGGGGACATGCTCAGCTTTCAGATGGTGCCCAGCAAACCATTTTCTTCTGGGGGTAAAGCAAGTAATCAGGTATTCACACACGCATGCACATCCCAGGGAGGTTAGACATAGTTATCATAGACTCACAGATCATGGAATCCTAGAATGGTTTGTGTTGGAAGGAACCTTAAAGCTCCTCCAGTTCCAACCCCTGCCACGGGCAGGGACACCTTCCACTAGAGCAGCTTGCTCCAAGCCCCTGTGTCCAACCTGGCCTTGAACACTGCCACAGATGGGGCAGCCACAGCTTCTCTGGGTACTCTGCGCCAGTGCCTCAGCACCCTCATGGTATGCACTGGGATATCACATTTACAGTGGGGAAGGGCACATTACAGGGCACAGCACCAGCATAGCCCTTCCACATAGGATATGTCAGATACCTGAGAACTGAGCAGTCAAATCATCTCATACACGAATAGACAGGAAGAGACATAGGAGTGAATCTGGCAGGAAAGGAGGCAGGTAAACATGTCATATATTCTGGGAAGTGAAATTATTAGGTGGGGGAAGGTAACTATAGCAGACAAACCTTAGGCTTTGCTATTTATGGTTCCACAGCATTCCCACCTTTCCCCTTTCTACTGGTAAAACTCAACCAGTTGGCTTTCTTCCCACCAAGAAATCCGTAGGTCCTTGACTATGTGTGAAGATTTATTTTGCTCCTAACTCAGCTGGGGAGTAAGCATTTGAAAAGGGTTTCTTTCGGTGCGTTCAGCTTTAGAATACAATTCCTTTTGCCAGTATACTTAAAACTATGTTTCCTTTGTGTTTTATTTATTGAAATGATGCGGGGTTTGTTTCAATATGCTGCGTTGGAAAAGCAGCACTGCTAACAGAAAAGCTGTTTCCACTTTTACTGGAAAAGGCTTTTCTGAATATTACCTTTGAATTGGCAAATTTTCAGTAATTTGTACTCTCAGCAACATACTGGTATGAAAATTGGATTTGGGCAATGGGCACTCCCTAAGCTACTTTACTCTTGCTGTAATGACTTCAGCTAGAAGCTGAACATACATCATGCTTCCATCCATTGTTTTTCTGCTCGGGATCAGCTGCACATTTGGGGTTTCACACTTTTAACCCTTGTTCATGCTGATAATGGGAAAACACCATCACTTTGATTGACCTGTAGAGCTTGACAATTTAAGCCTCCATTATGAGAGTCCTGTGAAAATCAGGGTATCATTTAATTGTACTTAAAACACAAGGTGACCCCAATTTCTTTTCAAAGCCTCCTGATTTCAGTAGCATGCTGATTTGATTTCTAGACTGGTATTTTAATCAGCTTAACATTTAAGTAGCTCTTGTTAAGACCTGAAGTAGCACTTTTAAAGAAGAAGGAGGAGGAGAGGGAAGGACTACAATCCATGCACTAGCTCCCATGGCTGGATGTCGGACATCAGGATCAAAGCAGAACCCTATAATCTCTTGTACTGAGAAAGCTGCTGTCTTCCTAAGAAGACAGATAGAAAGCTTTATGTTACAAATCAAAATATTACCTGATGTCCAGATGTACCTGTCCATGATAAGCTCTTTCTTTAAGAAATAAACAGGCTTTTAAAAGAAAAGACATTTAAACACTGTTACTGCTTATCAAAACAGGGAGAAGAAAAAGGGGGGAAAAAGAGATTTTTCTTTTCACCAAGTCTTGCAGTTTTGCTATGTGAGATCTGGTTTTATTGCCAGTTAAAAAGTTCCTCTGAATGGTGGAAATTCTTCTCTGCCTAGGGCCAGTCACTCTCCAAAGTAGACACCAGGCAAATTGACTTCGAAACTACAGCTCCCAGGTTGCTTCTTTCACCTGCTTTCTCTTCTCTAGGCTTGGTCTGTTCCTGGCAATCACACTTGATGCCTGCTTTTGAAGTCATACAGGGGAAATCACATAATTTAGCTCGTTATAAATCTACCCAGATGCCAACTGTGTTCATCTGCCACATGGCAGAGGTGACGCACTTAGCAACTCTACTAATTTGCCTAATGACTCAGACCAGCAAGTTCCTCCTTTAACAACTTGCAGGCCAGGTTCTGATACCTGATCAAACAAAATAACTATACATGGAGCAAGAATACATCAGCTTCACAGTATAAACCATGTTTTTTTAGGTTTTCTTTCTGTTCTTGAGCCCCAGATTTACATCTGATAGAAGTATCAAGGTACATGTGCAGGATGGTTTTGGAGTAAGATTTTAAAAGGCAGAGAGGCAATGGTGGATGTTGATTTCAGACCCTAAAGGAAGGATAAATGTAAATCAGTTTCTCCATTTCATACCACCAAAGACCTAGAAATAAAGCTCATCATAGATCCCATACCATAACAAAAAGCTGATCAGAGAGGTATGTGCCTGTCCTAACTGCAGTCATGTAAAAGCAGAATTTCCCTCCATAGCCAGCTGAAGGAAAGAATTGAAGAAATTGTTATAGATTACATTTTTTCAACTATCCCTTGCCTTCAGATGGGATGACATCCGCTTCGAAGCTGCTGTTGATGCCAAGCATACAGCCTAAGGCTCTAAGATTTTTCAGGTTTTCAGTTCATTTACAGTTGTGAGATGGTTTCTGCCTTAGGATTTATTGGAATATCTCGCTAATCTTGCAAGGAAAAAAAAGGAAGATAACTATGTCCACTTCTGTGAAGAAGTTCTTCCTGTAAATGAATACACTTGCAAGTACCTGAACTTGATTTTTCCTCCCAAATCCTCTGAAACCCTTGTTTTATCCTTCTGCATAAAGACTTGATGCTTACAATATATGCAAGAGCTCTGAAGACCTAATTTTGCATACTCCAATTAATAATATTCTAGAGAGACAGAAGATATAAACAGTCTTTCTAAATTAATACTCATGTTTCTGTGCGAGCTTTTAATCAAAGAAGACAGTGTGACACCTCCGGAGGCTTGTACACCATTGTGTTGCCAATAACATCGTACTGTTCTATTCGAAGCATATTATATTTCCTTATTCTCATGATATTTTCAGTTCCTTATAAATTGCTTCTGGTTATTAGTTTTGTCTGTGGTTGGTCTTCAGTTTGGGGAGGATGATTATGGATTTGGAATGAGTTTTTATCATATATAATTTTTCACTGCTGCTGTAAATTATTTTTATGAAGTATCTTCATTTCATATGCACTTCTAGGATAAAATACATGCCTTATTTATATCCCTATGAAGCGCTAAATACCCACTGGGTTTCCAGGAATCTGGTGTCCATCCAGGCCATCACATGTGGCTTTTGACATGTACGTGAGTCCAGGAGACACTCACTACCAGCAGCATTTGTAGGATGGCTCAGTTTGGGCTCCAGGGTTGGTAACACTTTCTCAGAAGGCTCCCCCCAGATTTTATCCATACTCCCATGACAAACTGCACATCCCCAGGCTGCATGTGCTGGTAGGCACAGCGGTTGCAATCAAGTAATGTTGTTTCTCATCTGAACAAAGCTTTGTCATCAACAGACCCATGAAAACAGAAGCAATACTGTTGGACGTACCATTCCTTATAGCTTCTATCCAACAGCCTTTCCAAAGGAAAAAATATCTTCCCAGTTGTCTTGGATTGCCAGAAATCTGAGAAACATAGAACAGTATCTCAGGAGGTACTGATTTTAGCAGAGGGATGGTTGAAATCAAATCCCCATCGTAGTAGGAATTGCCAACTTTGAGAGATTCATGGATCAGAATGCCTCAAAATTGGCCATCTATTTAGGCCATAGACAAAAATCCTTAAAGAAACCCTGGTCAAAAAGAAAAGAAAAAGAAAGAAAAGAGCGTTTTGCCATGGTAGTGATCAGAAATAGGAATGAAACCCTTGGTTCTGTATTCAGGAACTTCACCAAGAGCTATTGCTCTGGTTTCTCACCATCCTTGCTTTCCTTTTCATGAGGAAACTTTTGACACGATGGTTCCACTTGTGTGCTGAGGGCTCTGCATTGTGTTCCCACCAGCACAGTTCAGTGGGAAGGGGGAGGCAAGAAATACCTGATCGTGGGGTCGCAGGCTCTTACATACATAGCAGCAGCTAGTGGTCTGCTTCACATAACCTTATGTGATTGAGGCCATGGATCACAGAATTATAGTTTTCAGAATAGAATATGATTTGTGCAGTTTCTTTGATTTAGATGAGCTGCTGCCCCCCAGCTCTCTTTTGGCTGGAGATTCCACTTCAGTGTCTCTGGAAGAGAGCCCAGCTCTTCTGTACGGCTTGCAGACTTCTGGGAAACAAGTGATATTCCCACTGTCTTCCTTGTTTCATGCCTAGAAGAGTAACAAGCTGTGATTTGCACAACCCACTGAAGCTTTGATCCTTTTCTTTTGATTCCAGAGGAGTTGCAGTGTGTACATAACAAACAGCCCATGAATATGGCATAACATAGAGTGCAGACTTTAACCCATAAACCTTTCTGTCCTGTGTAGATATAGCACAGATTTAATCCTCTGGTTTCCTCTTCCATGGGGCCATCAAAATTTAACTCTAGGGATTAAGGACTCTTCAAGGATGGCACAATCTGTAGGCTCGTTCTCTACAATGGAAACATACAGGCTGCAAATAAGCCTAGTACTCAATTATTGAATATATCTGTATAATGCAACACAACCTGTTGTATAATAACAACACTTTGGCTGGTACATAACTATGCTAAAAAGTGCCCAAAATTATAACAAAAAAAGGGCTATGTGCATTTTTTCTTACCCTTTCTTCCTCGCTTACACCACTCAGCTCTGCTGTGCAAGTAGATGGAGTTCTTCTATCTCTCGACTCGGCAGAGCAAAGCAGCAAGAAAATCTCTATGGTATATGCAGGGGAATTTTTAGACTTGAAAGCAGACAAGCCATTGCTCTTGAAAAAGATTACCACGGATACATAAAGGATGGGCCAAAAAGACTGTCCTGGTTCTTCTGCTTCATCTCACAGAGTGAAATGCACAATGAGTCTATCATGGAAATATGTAGATCCTACAGTCTTGATATTTGTGCTGTGAAGCTTAAATATCTTTCTTACCCAAGAAAAATGTCAAAGGCGCATAGAAATAAATTATTTCCCTCATATTTTAGGCAGCTGCATCTGCAGCTATGGATTGCTTCTCTGGAATTTTTCCTCTTACGAAGTTATAAAAAGGTTTGAAGAAAAAAACATTAGTAAGCTGGTGACTTGTATTTTTCTGAGGTAGATGAATTAATTCCATTTAACAGAGTTAAAATTAGCCTGAGCTGTTTATAATTGCTTGGTTATTCTTTTCTCCTAGATGCATAATATACAATTTATTTTGTCAAGTACTAGTGGGCGATGCACAAGGAAACTGCTTCTGTTTGGGGTGGGAAGCAGAGGGGGAGCTGCTTTTTTGGCCTAAGAAGAAGAATGTTTGGCTCAGAAGGCTGGAAACCTTCTTCCAGCCCCACTTCTTCTTTTTCCTCTGAATGAATGGGTTTATTTTCATGCCTGTTTATGCAGCATGGTGTATAGCAACCACTTCTTATATGTTGGAAATATGGTTTGCCATTGACAAAATAGCAACGTAAATTAGAGAAGGTATCAACACTCTCCTTAGCCAAGGGAATAAATATTTTCCAGTAGAATTGCATCAGTTGCTCCAAAGAAAAAAGAAAGTGAATGAATTTGAATGAAAGAATATCATTGTTATATAGAAACTGAAGATGAAACAATTCAAAAGATTGTTGTGATTTTAAGAATATTTATCCCTGTTTTTCAAATGACAAAGGATAAGCAAGATTAATTCAGATTAATAAAACAGATGGCTGCCGGTTTAAGAAATGTGACTGGAAATATATACTTGCAGTTCATGAAACATTAAAATGAGTCATAACGTTTTACTCCAAAGTGTTTCTTGTTAAGTGATATTTGTTGTATTTTACCAAACTCTGCATTATTGCCTACATTTTTAAGACAAACATCTCTGTATTTGCAAGTCTTGCAAAGCCCATGCAGGCTGAAATGTTTTGTTTCTAGAACATAAATCTTCTTTCATCAACAAACAGAAAACTCTTCCCCCTTACGTTATTAATTTACGTCAGCCAAAATGAAAGCCATTTTGTCATTCAAATGGACTGAGACGTTGAAAACTTTTCTCCTAGGAGCAATTAAACATGCGAAAATCCCTGTGACACTTTCCAACAGAACTCAGATCGAAAGCTGCCATGGAAATAAGAATTACATGTTCTTCCCTGGGCTTTGTACTCTTCCAGGTTTCTCTTTAAGAAAGG
>WYDI02026155.1:0-55123 GCA_009867235.2 Psittacus erithacus
GCTCTTCCGATTCGAAGCAGAGGGGGAAGCCTTACCCGCGTGGGCCCGCCCGGCCCCTGCCCCCCCCCCCCGGTTACTGTACACCGCCACCCCCCCGCTCCTCACCGTGCTCCTCATCGCTGGAAGACCCCGAGCTCCCCTCTTCCCAGGAATTGCCGCTGCTGTTGCCGTTGGGGGCGGCAGATAAACTTTTGCTACCACCGTTGTTGTTATTATTCGCGCCGGCAGCGTTGTGGTTCCTGCCCCGCCGTTTCCCCGAGACCTCCGGGCCCTTCTCGATCATGGCTGGCATTTAGGGGAGGAAAGGGAGGGGGGAGGTTGGGGTATGGAGAAAAAGGGACAGGGGAAGATCAGAGTTTAAAAACTGCAGGGGGGGGGCGGTGGGAGGTGTCGAGGGCGGGCAGGAGCCGGGGCGGGCCGGGCCGGTGCGCGGCGGCAGCAGCGCTGCTACATCCCCCACGGCGATCGCCCCGAACTTTAAGGCTCATCCCAGCCCTGCGCTGGGACTCCGTTCAACCTGCGCTGCTGCCTGCGACCAGCCCCACCTCCCCCCGCTCCTGCCCCTGCCCATTGGCTAAACCTACATTTTGGGAGGCGAGCCCGCCTGCCCATTGGACAGCGCTTCCTGCCCATCGTGGCGGCCCGGCGCTTGCGTTTGCTGGGTTAGGTGGAGGCGTATCGCTGGGCTGTACGCGTGAGGGCTCCGCGATCTCTCCGCCCAGCGATACCTCTCCTCAGAGAGCTGCCGCTGAGCGGAGTGGGGAGAGGCGGACTCGTGTGCCGCCGCCGGAGCGGTGCTCCGCGGCTTAACCCGGCTCGGCTCGCGGAGTGGGCGGCAGCGGAGTTCGACGCCCCAGCGTGAAGTCAGCCCCGCGAGGGTATCGAGGGACTACTTTCGCCTCTTACCTTCCCCCTCCCCCCAGGCGGAAGGTTACGGCGTGGTTTGAATGGGTTCCATACAAAGCCCTTGTTGCCTGGCAGTTGTTGTTAGTAGCGTGCGTTCGACCCGGTGGCGAGTGGGGGACGGTTGGTGCTGGGGTTCGGCTCCTGGTCCGGCCGGGACTGGTCCTGCTGCCGACAGTAGAGGCTGCTCGTCGAGGGGGAAGAGTTCTCCGAAGTGCTGGGGAACCTAGGGGCCAGGAATCGCCCGAGGGGGTGGGGCCCGGCCGGGAGCAGAAGCGAGGGCACGGGACAGCGTTGTTGGCGGTTCCCTGTGTCCGGGAGCAGAGCCCTGAGGGGATGCGGGCAGCCAGATGGGAAACGGGCACACCGGGACGGGCCTCCGTGGCCGCAGCCCAGAGCAGGGTCGGGTCCCGACAGCGGGGCGCTCCCTGCTTCCCTCCAGAGGCAGAGTCGACGGCCAAAGCCCTTGCCCCAGGCAGCGGTAGTGGTCGCCCTGAGGCCCCCTCCCTTCCGTTTCCCTCGAGGGGCTCTGTTGCGAAGTCAAGATCTCTCTTCGGGCCCGACGTGAACAAGAGACCCCACGCCCTAGATTTCCACATCCCGTGCCTTGCCGGTGGGGCGCCTTTCCCCCGAGGCGACCTCTGCGGCGGGGTGGGAGTTCGGGCCCCAGCGCTGCCCCTTCAGCTTGCGAAGGCCCGACAGGGCACGGAAACCCTTTCCACGTGGCTGCCAGTGTTAAGATTGGGCTTCAGGAGTCGGGGACGGCGTAGTCTGGCGTGTTTGTGCCTTCCCCGAGCCAAATTCGGGAGTGTGCAACTGCCTTGCCTCCAACACAGCCTCCCAAAACCTGGGAAGGAGCCTGGTCGAGGGGCGAGGGGTGTAAACAAAAGGGGAAGTGAGGCCACTTTTCCTTTCCTTGTGATACGAGGCTCCTACCAGCAAACTCTGTAGGCTTCAGGGGGAAAATTGTTTGGGGGGAAGGATAGGAACGGATTCTCCAGACCCGTCGTGACAGAAATGGGCAACAAAAGTGTACAAACTGCTCGCTTTTATTTGCAACTTGAACTGTACAGCAGGGCGAGGGAAAACAATACATAATCGTGGAAAACAGCTTGTGGGCTGTGTCTTGTATTTTCATTCAAATTAACTTCCGTAGCAAGTTTTTTTATTTATTGGTCCGTGCAATTAAAAGTGCGATTTGACTAGCAGCGGTTGTCTCGTATCAGACAAACTGTCCTCAGCCACTCCCCTCCTCCCTCTGCCATTTTAATCCAAGAGAATTTGCACAGGGGGAGGGGGAAAGAGCTGCTGAGGCAGAGCTACAGGCTCTAGGGCTGGATTTACCATTCCTCTTCTGTACTGTGTTTAAGATTATCAAAATTATTTCACTGCTAGATTATAGTTTGGAAGGGGTCTTACGCAATTTTCATGCACTATTTGCTTCATTAAAATAGGAAAGTAATACCTTTTGAAATGCATGTTAGTTTCTTTCAGTGTACTGACCTCTTTACAGTATTTAGTTTCCTCAGAGGCTGGTATATGTGTTGTGTGTATACACTGACAGATGCATAATCGGTTTCCTTCATGTACACATGCATGTACCTGTGAATTCACCACATCTATTTACAGCACAAAAATAATGTTTATTTACACCACATAAAAGTTACTTTTTCTAGCTCACAAAACTAAAGTTCATGACAGTGACTCTTGATCCCACACTCTTTAAAAATATCAGTTCTAAATCAGGGGAATAATTAGCTATGCTCTTAAACCCCAGTGCTGACAGCCACAAATATTTCCCAGTGCAAAGTGTATCAGTTCTTCAGTGCAGAATACATTTTCTGTGATAGACAGGAACGCAAACGTGGCAGAGTGTTCATTATTCTCTCTACTCCAGTATTTCTGCTCCAGAAATTCAAGAACAGAATGGGAACACCCAATTTTTGATTTAAAAATGAGCTCGAGTGGAATTGGAAATGTTTTCCCATCTGCTTTGAAGGTCTCACCTCTGAAAAAAAGAAAAAGCACACCTGAGTACTCAGGTGGAATTTCAACCTGAACCTGGGACCACAGACATACACCAAGACACGTGTGTACGGCTTTGCAAATTGAGGCCTAATTTTGGTCTTGGTTCACTTCCTCTCCCTCCCTCCTCCCCTCTTCATAGCCATACCCACTTAGGCCCCAGGATAAAACTCTTTTAAGTCAATTGTCTAAAATATTTATAACACCATTTCACTATTTTCAACTGTTGAAACAGTTCCTGCTGGTGCTTCACAACTGCTTGCCTCTCCTAAAGTTGTGGCCCCGGCCCTGGCCCTGGCCCTCCTGAACAGCACTGTCCATAGGAGCAAGCTGGAAGGAGCACAGCATCACCTGTGGATGCCCCCTGTGCAGAAGCCATCCCATGAGATGGTGGGGCACATCCTTTCCCTCCTGCCCGCTTACTAGCCTGCCTTTGCCCCTGGCAGAAGATGAGATGCCCAGGAGCAGTGAATCAGCGCCTTTTTCGTTGGGTGCCAGTGGGTGCAAATGTGTGCACTGTGCGTGTCCTTAATAGCAGGAAGTCTCGGGGTTGTCACCATCGCAGCCAGTTTACACCTGTCACAGCTGTTGTCCCAGGCCAACATCCCCTTCTTCATCCCCAGCTTTTCTTTTTCAGGCCTTTCTGTACAAACTCAGGAGCCCTGAATTTAACATCTTTGATGCTGATGGAGCTTTTCATCTCTAACCATTGAGAAAATTTTTCAGGTTTGTTTTTGCTTCCTTAACAGTGGTGTTGGATTTCCCTCTGCTTGGGCTAAAAGCCTGAAATTTCCAGAGTGTCCCAACACAGCGCTACAGATTTTGGTGTTGTTCTTGAAGGAAACTGAAAAATTCTTTTCTGGCCAGAAAGAAAACTCTTCACGTTGTGTAGGCGAGAGTGTACACAGAGACTGTACACAAAATACAGAATTGTATTTTATTTTTCAACAGCAACAGTGAATGCACTTTTTGCAGCCTTTGACTACTACAAATGTCAAAAGAGCAACATTTCTACTCCTCCGTCTCACACCACTTGCTCTGGAGAATCCCAGTGTTAAGACTTCATTGTTTTGAAGTTCTGCAAGGTGGGACAGACGAGAAGGAAACACCGTGAGCACTAGGAGAGACTGGTGGGTATAGGGTCTTGTTTACCTGGATCAGTACTTCATTTAGACACATTAGGCCCTGATCCTGCACATGAGTGTCTACACCCCTATGTTCTGCTGAAGCTCATCAAGCCATGTATGTGTAGGATCAGGAAGAGTTTCATACATGATCTGTAGAAGACCAAGTCGCATAAAGCAAGGATGGTGTTTTTCGTAAGCCCTGAGCTTGGCTGCAACTTCTGCACATTACTGTAACATAATGGCTAACCTGTTCAGCTATTCAGAGCAAAAAGGTGGGGGGGAGGGAAGTCTGTTCCTTATAAAGATGTCACTGCTGTGTTTTTACTGTAGCATAACAGGTTGGACCAGGCAGGACTGTCTTTTTAAATAATTTATTGAAATTTGGTTATCTTTGTCAAAACACCTCTCCGTGCCAACTTTTAAATTAAAACTTTTTATTGTCATTAACCCCATCAGTCCCACAAGTAAAATACTGATGAAGTAGAAACACAGCCAGGATGCCCATCAACTGAGCAGCCTTTGTTCCCCGAATTAAAAGCAAAGCATCTTCTGCCTCTTTCTTCATCTCCACCCTGTCCAGGTAAGTGTTTTGTGCCTTTCATGAGGACAACAATGCTCACCACATATCCCCCAGGCTGCCAGTTCTTGCAACAAATGGTTACAGGAGCTAAAATGCTTCCCGTGTGCCAGAGTTGTAAAAAACAGCTCTCACCTCATGCATATTATATTTTCCTTGAAAACAGACACTCTAAAAATGCTTACCTTAGTGAGAATGTGCCTGGGTGTTTACACGAGTGTGTGTATATATATATGTATATATATGTATCTGTGTACATACACATATATTTGGTCACTAGTAGAGGGGACAATTAATCATGCTCTAGACTGAATGTTTTTAATACTGAAAGGCTATTAATCAGGAAAATGTTACCCTTTGAGCAAGATATTTATACAGTTAACACTGTGGGTTGGTTTTTTCCCCTGGTGCGAAGTTGCCTGCTAAAGCAGAGTGGAAATCAGGGTTATAATCTCTGACATTAGGATTTTGTGCTCCAAGTTCGATAAGAATTTTAGCTGGAATTTGGAAGGCATGTATAGGAGTTGATGCCTGGATCTCTTTGATTTCAAGGGGACTTACATGTTCAAAACCCAAATCTCTGGAAGCATTTAATTGCCTAAAAAACATAAACAGACATCACATGCAAATTTCAAATCCACCTCCTCCTGCTGAAGAAATCCCAAGGGGCATCTAGTTCCATTTTAATGTAACTAAAAGACCTTAAAAATTTCTCCCTAGATCTCGTGTTCCTTTGGAAATTTGTCCTTGGAGCCTTTCAGCCTGAAAGAGAAGGAATAATACAGCAAATTTTAATCCAAACTTTTATTTCCCACTGGAGAGAATGGCTCATATCCTGTAGTGAGTAGGAGGCCAGCGGAAAAAATACGGGAATGACTGGTGGGAGTGAGAGGGTGCAGAGAGGGAACTGGGGTTGATCAGCAGCAGGAGGCAGAAGGGCTGCTGCAGCTGTGGAGTGAGCCTGGTGCGTCCAGGAGAGCCACAGCAGTGCAGGAAACCCTGTCTTGGCCTGGAGCGGGACTCCTGGCTGGCCCAGAGGAGGAGCACTACGAGCTGGCCCTGGGAGAAAGGAGAGGATGGGATTGAAATCCTGCACAGGCAGAGACTGGTGATGCCAGGGAGAACACTGGAACAAACGCATAACATCTTCGCACAGGCAGAGTTGCAGAGCACACCCTGTCTATCCCAGCGAAGTGTGAACACAGACCCTAGTGGGTTTATTTCAGGGTCCATGCTAGGAGCTATTTCACAGTTCATGAAGCTGATAGAAACAGGAGTCACCCATCTGTATATGCTGCTGTGAGCATCCCCTTAGCAGGGATTCAGCTCCTGGGGCATGTGGCCTCCACCACCCCCCTGTGTTGCTCCCACAGCACTCCCCTCTCTCCTTTTCCCCAGGGAGCTTCTCTCAGCTAATTAATTTAAGGCTGCTGAGGAGCCCTGTTCTCCCTCAGCTCCTCCACCACCCCAGCCAGCAGGCATCCAGAGTTGGGATACCCCTGGGTGGCAGTACCCAGACAGGTAGCACCTCTCTGCCACCTACCTTGCACCCCTGAGGAGCCCTGAAGAAGAGCTCAGGAGGAGAAAGTGAGGAGGGATAGCAGTGAGAGGGGGGGAAACAGCAGCTAGGCTCTGGTGCTGTTTACGCCTCCATAGCTGATCTCCTCTCACAAAAACCAAGCCTCCTATGAGGTGGAACAGACACTTTTCCCTTCCTGAGGACAAGAAAGTGGCACATAGCAAAATGAGAGTAGAAAGCCTCAGGTAGCTGATGGGTTTGCTCCACTCAGTTCTGTGTTTAAGTATAAAATGTTGTTATCAGAAGAGAAATCCAAGGTGCGAAGAGATCATCACTCCTTAAAAAAAAAAAAATGAGGAAATAAGATTTCTTTTTCAAGAGCCACTTCATCATAAGGAGGATTGCAGCTCGCACAGCACTTACCTAGGAAGATACCACTCTAGTTTTATAAGCTTCTTTCATTTCATTTCTCTCCATCGTTGCCATGTTGGCAGCAGGGCAGGCAGAGCACAATGATGAAGTCTGTGAGGACAGTTGGAGTTGCAGGGAACTGCTGCCATCATTTTCAGGGTGACTGGGAGTCCAGTAATATAATCTTTCTCACAGGAGATTTGAAAGAAGCAATGCACACAATCCCTTCAGGGAGCTCTTTGTCACAAGACCTAATGGGACAAAAATGTGGGTTTAACAGTAGATACTCATTTAAGAACTTTGCAAGGAATACAATCCCTTGCACTTCATTTGTGAGTTTAAATCCATCCCTTCCTTCTTCTGAGTGATGGAAGATTTCCCCAGGAGTAGTTACTCATTCAGCACTGTGGCACAACCTTTGGAGGATTCTGCTGGCAGCAAAGCTAGCAGGGAAGCATTAGCTGGATCCAGCAGGATAGCTCCTCTGTTCAAGATCCTCCACGGTAGCAGCTTTTCAGTGGCCCATGTTGCCACAGTCAACTAGTGGGAGCATAGGATGACATAGGATGATCTTGGGGAGATTCAGCCAGGATAACCTACAGGACCTCTGACCACTGACATTGCCACAGGAAAAGAAACTGTCAGAAATTCATCTGAAATTGTGCTTAAAACACGTAGTCATAGGTCCAAACAAACTTTTGTACCAGAGTAAGAATATAGGTCAGTATGTCCATAGGCACATGTGGGAGTGGAGAAAATCATCTTATTCACATCCTTCTGATGTACTTGAAGATCACTCTGCTGAAATCACTGGAAATTCCCTTTGTTGTAAAACCAGTACAAGAAGGTTCAGGCCCGGTGTTTCCATGAACACGCCCCTAAGGCATAGCACAGCTCATCAGGACTTTAGTGCCAACCTCTGATTTTACAGCATCTCTTCCATTCATTCCAAATATAATCTGGAAATCTCAAATGCTAGTGATCCCAGGGAGAGGAGAGAGAAGTTAAAGCTGGTTCCTCACTATTTGTTTAAGGAAAATCTGCAACAAATGAAAACCTGGAAAAGAAAAAATACCAATGAAACCTCAATTTGGCATCAGCTGATGGATTAATCAACAGCTGAAACAAACAATATTAGAAAATGCCATGACTTAATACCTTTTAAAATCACTACTTAAAAAACAGCTACTTTCCTATTTGTCCCAGGCTTTTTCCTTATTAAATACCAAAAGCACCAAATACAGATGCATTTCCTCTACCCCCTCTCCCTCAGCAGTGAGCACTGGATGGATGGTTTCTCAACAGACTTGGTACCCTCTCACAGCCACTGCACTGCTGGTATTCTTAGGACACCAGAAGTCTTGCACCAAACTCTCAGTCACCAGACCAAATCTTTATAGTGTGGTCTTCCTCTTCTCAGTTACATCAGTGTAAATCTAGAGTTTGTACTGATCAGAACCTGTGCAGAGGCACTGGAAAACTCTGAATTAATATCAAGCGCAGGCATCTGCTTCCTGCTGTTTCTGTGCCTGTGGTATCAATAATGATTTTGAAAACTATTATTTCCATACAGGCTATAAAGACTTAGAAGGAACAGTTACAGGCTGTTGTGCAAATGTGAACAATACTCACTTTTGTAAAACGTGGATTTTTCATGTGACGGGAACTAATGGCCCTTTCAGAGAGCTATGGGCTATCTTGTCAATTTAGTTTCTATTCATGTATGCTAAGTGAATTTTTATAGCCAAACTAGGAGTCCTTAAAAATGGGCTTTATACTGGAAATGCAGATGTGACATACTGTGAGTCGTGCTAGGAGAGCATCCCTGCCCCTGGGGAGCCAGAGCCAGTAAATCAGAATTCCCCTTCTCTGTGCGCATAACATGACTTGCTGGCACTCCTTCATCTGTGCTGAGAGGTAGGAAGAAGAAACAGAATTAGCCCCTCATTACAATAATGTTTCTCTCACTTTCTCCAACCACTCTACAGGCATTATACAGGGGTCCCAGCTGCCAGAAATGCTGAACACCTACATCTCCAGTTAAAAGACATCGAAGAGCAGGGTGCTCAGCAGCTTTGAAAATCAGACGCAAAGAGCTTTAAACACAGGCTTTTATACTACTAAAAAAAAGTGAGACACTCACCTTAACTTTACTGTGAGAGTTTTGTTGTGAAAGAAAATTGTATCTTTTCCAGACTATCTAATTTCTCTTACAGCTTCCCCACTATAAACTGTGCTGTATACATACTCACATCAATACATTTACCTGCCTGCTTCACAGCTGGAAAAAAAATGAAGCCATATCAGTCATCTTCACATTCAGCAATAGGGAAAACTGACTTTTTTTTCCACTCAATGCCAATTAAAATGTGAAACGTGGATAATCTGATCACTAAATTTTCCAATCACCTCCAGTGTACAGAGTGGGTACACCTCCATACTCAGTGACAACCTGAACCTTTTCTAAGACTGGAGAAAGCAAGAGAATAGAGGCTATGAAATAGTATTACTTACATATTTTAAATGTTGCAGTCATGCCTCCCTTCATATCTTGGCTCCTTATCCAAAATCTGTGTAATGATCAACGTCACAGGACCTGACCATCAGCAGACACGACAACTCCCCTAAAATGAATGCATTTATGCTGATTTATGGCAGCTGAGGATGTGCCACAGCACATCCAGGGAATACCTACTCTCCAGAAAAAAAACATACACCTCTGACAATGTCTTCCCAAGGTATTTCTCACAGATCCCATGCTGTAGAGGAGTAGGAGCAATTCCCCCCCACCCCCCAGCTTTTCCTTCTGTCTCCATTGCTGCACCACGTGCCTAACCACCTTGTCCTCATCACAGAGGCTCTCGTCTAAAAAGGCATGGAGCCAAACCGAGCATGAACCGATCAGATATGTACAAAGGAAAATCTTGACAGCATCTGTGAACAGAGTTTAAGAGACAGGAACAAAATAATACTGCATATGTTAACAGATTGAAATGGTAGCTATGGTGACCATGGACAGACAAAGAACAAACCATTTTGACTGAATTCAGCCAATTCTCTCTGACAACAAACTGCAAGTATAAAGCAAACTCTTAAAAATCCCTAATGAAATCATTATAACAAATCCATTTGGCTCTCTTTGGCTTGTTTGCTTTTTAAATTTCAGTTGCAGCTATTACATGAAACCTATTAATCACTGATGTAGTCAGATACTTTCCACTGACTAAAAAATGGGGATTTTCCCACTGTTAAAAAAGAACTAAAAATCACTGATTGCATTAAAAAAAAAAAAAAAAAAACAAGGAATAGTTACTGTAAAATGACAGGCATTCATAATTCGGAGCATTTTCTTGTGTGTGAGAGTGTCTGGGTTTTGTAGAATAAAGGCTTGTTTATAAAAGTTGGAATACTTTTGCTATCCTGGTACGCTGTGTAGCTGTGAAAAATTACTAAATTACTGTCCTGCTTATTGTGTATTACAGTGTCAGATGACTGAGAGTCTTCTCCTCCAGTGTGCCAGCCATTTTTTTCAGCCCTGCAGAGGTGACGCTTAGCACTCTCCCATCAAGGGCTGGCTGGTTGTGCCTAGGGGAGCTGAGCCAAGGACAAGGCAGGAGAGCACAGAGCTGAGCTTTTGAGGGACAGAAAAGCTGCCCACTGAGAACCAGCACTGGAAACATGCAGGCAGGAGGCGGGGAGGATAACTCCAGCGCCAGCTGCTCAAAGTGATATGCAGCTGCTTATTTGCTTGCAAATTCCCACCCCAAGTGGCTTGAAGGGGCTGGAAGAAGCTGCACAGTGAATGTCATGGTGGAGACTGCAGCGTATCTCCTGCTGGAGAGCATCCCAGGCACACCTTGACAGAGACCCCGCTGCCTGCAGCCGCTCAGATTTAGCTTGTAGACTGCTTGAGTACAGCCAAAAAACCTGATGCTGGCCCTGCTCCCCCTCCCTTCACCCAGCCACACTCACTGGGTGTAGTTTCAGAGCACAAGTCTGGAGAAAAGCTGCTGTCGTTTCCCTGACTGAATGCTTAATATTTAACTCGGTGTGTTCAGTATCTTCTGCAGACTGTAAAATTCTTAACAATGTAGGTTTGCAATGCATCTGTGATACTCCAGGAGCAGTAACTTCAAATTTCTGTTGTGCATAGACGGTCCCAACTCTACTGTTGCATTTTCATGTGCTGAACTTCGTTGTTCTGTAGAGAGCAAAATAAAAAAGTAAACAAGCACATAAGTGCCCACTATTGAAATGGTGCTCCCTTTATCTGAGGCTCTGGCTTAGCTTTCTGAAAATTGAATTAAGTTCCTGGCTATGCCATCGCTGCCTGTGTGACAAGTGGCACTTCACCGCCTGGCTCTGTTCTTCCATTCCCCATACACTAAAACACGACCAGCTTTAAAGCCTTTCACTTCTGCATAGTGTGGCCCTTCCCTGTTTTCTCCACCCAGTCATGTTGCTTTTGCTCTTGCCAGTGCAGAGGGCAGGTCCTTCATGACTCTTCCTTACCCCATGCTGATACCCCAAGAGCAGAGCTGAGTGAGGGTGAGCACACGTGCTCCCTGTCTTTCATAAAGAAATGGCCAAAAGAATAAACATTCAGTCCCACACAACCTCACCTGCTCAAGCCGTTTGCCTTAGCTGAAGCTTGAGTGCAGTAGGAGCACATGGAGGGAGGGGGAAGAGGGAAAAAAAAAGAGAGCACTTTTTCTTTCAGTATTGCCTGGAAACAATTAAGAAATAGTTACTTTGATTTTATATGCAGTAAGCCCTCACTAGATGGCTCCTCACAGCAAGTAAATATATTTCCCGTGGAAGGAACACTGATGTGGCATGATGGGTGGGAGAGCAAAGATAGCATGATGCTAACTGGGCTTCAGTGCTGGTGGAACATTTTGCATGGAAAAGCAGTATATAACACGGCTGTGGGTGGGTGAGCAAATGAACATTTACACGAATTACGAATGACACCATTCTGTGAGTCGTGAACTGTGAGTCAGATGGGCACAGGCGTCTCAGGCACATAAAAAATGCCGCTTGCCCTTTTCTGTAGGCTTTTAAGTTAATCTGTTTCACATTCAACTTTCTAATTCAGAAAGCAGAACTGGGCTGCAGTCAAGCAGTAGAGATCCTGGGGGGAAGCAGCTGATCCCAGCAACCAAGGCAATAGATGGTATTAAGGCTGAAACCCCAAAAGTCATGTAATCACTCCTAAAAGAAGGAAGCGACACTCACTTCTGAAATGCCTGCCCTTACCATCAGAAGAGCACATTATTTATGTGTGTATTGGCGGGACATTCTGGGCAGAAGAACAGAAAGAAATGAGCTGTCATCTGCAGTTAACCTCTCATTCATACATCGCTGCGTGCACTCGGTGGTTCAAGGTTATGCGAGTTGATAGTGCCCTTATTAATGAGCAGTATTAATTAGTGTCTGTCCTGCATTGAAATACACATGTATTGCATCTTAAAAGTATTGCAGGCTGTGAAGGAGCTGTACAATACACAAATGTATATGGGCCCTGCATAGTGAACTACAGGGAGAGATTGTGTTGTGAAATGCTAGATCTGCTTGAAATCCACAGGCAATTTCAGTTTAGGCATCCCATGGCCCTGCAAGACAGTCTGGTGCTGACCTGAGTGCTGGATGATTTGTGCTGGCAGAGCTCTGCCACTGTCCCACTGGCTCTTGCTGCAGCACGCTCTCTGCCTACAGCCACATTTCAAAGTGGATCAGCAGTGATTTTAGTTCCCCTTAAACCACCAGGCTGTAAGCTCCTACCATCAGCAGCTTGCAGGCAATTTAATCGTCCGTGCAGCAGGGCAAACAGACACAACAGGAGATGTACATCCCCATGTAAACTGCCCCTGCTCAGGAGTCAGTGGCAGGGGAGCTAGGTCGGCTCTCAGTCTCCCAATCAGCTGCCCTAATGGCTTTATCCAGACTTTTCCCTCTCACTTTCCCCTCTGCCCACATGCTGGTGTGCTGCTAACTCAGAAAGGGCTCAAGTACACGAATCTACCAGGCTCACTTCCCCTGGTGAGTGATGGAAAACAAGGCCTGGAACAGTGGCAAACTCGCACATTGTGAAAGGATCCTTTCTTTATTTTCCTGAGAGCTGCTGAAAATCAGCACAAGTAAATACGCTAAACCAGGTCATAATCACCACACAACACTGATGCAAATGTGCAGATTAGAGAATTATGGCAATTACACTAAATAACCTACTGGAATATTATAAATGCTCAAAAGAAGAGACTAACATGTCTCAACCACAAGCCATGCCAGACCAATGCAAGAATTTTCTAATAAGGTAATATCTGATCATCTAATTAATGGAGCTCTTATCTCACCATAACAACTTAGGAGTTAAGAGCTTTTAGTCTGTTAAACATTTTGTCTCATTTAAAAAAGAGTAGGACCCAACATGTTTTCCTTTCCTTAGTAGAAGTACCTTGAAATGTGGTTGTTAACTTCAGGCCTTGAAGGCCAGATTAACAGTAGAGATTGTTTGCTTTAGATTATACACACAAATTTTATTGTTGTTTTTTCTGCCATGGACAAACAATTTGGTAAATGTCAAAGTGGCATAGCTCAGCAGCTGCAAAAGTGAAGGGGTCAAATCTGAATCCAGAAACAATACTGAGATTTTTCATTAAATGTACTTCCAGCAGGCAGCATTAAAGTGCTTTCCACTTTCATAGCAACCAGGAGGAGCAGCTTATGAGTCAACCCAAAGAGGAACTATGTCATCACCCAGTGAGGCTTCGGCGATGTGCCTACAACATCCAGGGAGGAATTTTTATAATACTGGTTGTAGTCAGCAGTTTATTGCCATAGTCCTGGGTGTGGGCAGGTATCTCGGTGACTGAGGCTGTGATTGCCCCCAGAACACTGAATGTTTCACACCGTGGCTCTTCATGCTGCTCCTTTTCAAAACAGGAAAGATGAGACTTCTTTTTTTCTTGATTGCTGCTAGGAAGACCCAGCTAAGTCCTCATGTTTGTACCTTGAGTTCCTCTCCATCCTCCATATTGTGCTCGCCGTACCAAGGAAAGGGTAGGGCTCTTATCTCAGCTTTCTGCAGTTCCAGCCCTTCTGGAACTGAATGAAAACAAACGGAAAGAAAAAATAATCAGCTTCGTACGTTTTCTTGCCTGTGTAAATTATGCGTCACGCTCATTATAGGAAGAAAGAAAATGCAGATTTGGAAATCACTGTGGATTCCTCCATTTTTCTTACAATCATGCAAGTGTTACAGCTGTATACACAGGGGACTTTCTTTCCTCATACAGCTTTACACCAAAATAAAGGCCTCAGTTGTTCTAGTTGGTGATTAGGCTCAATGTTATGCCTCTGAGAATGGGAAGCATGGGGACTCAAAGTAACTGAAAACTTAGCGAGTTCTTTATCTGAAGGAGGAAAAAAATTCTCAGAAAGTTTTCCAGAGGTCACAGGAGGGAGCTCACATGAGGCATCCCCCCATTTTGGGAAAGATGGAGCTTTCCCAGGTGAAAAAATTATAACACTTGTCTGCTAAGCAGCAAATCCTCACCAAATGTTTCCTTGCCCTCCAAGCCCACAGCTGAGCTGTGATGCACATATTCTGTCACTGAGTAAATGAAGTTGTCTGCTACCAATATGGCTTGTACTGGCATGACCCCCTGCAGGTCTTGGGATGCACAGTGAGATCACTCAGAAACCAATCTTTAGTTCTGGACAGGCTCCTGTATCCAGGTCTGACCCAAGAATATGAGAGCTCAAAATGGAAACCGCTGCACTGCAGGCTGAAGGGCCAGAGACCCTGCCCAGCAGGAGCAAACAGAAAATACTGTTCTCTGGAAATATCTTTGGGTGTTGAGGAGTTTTGTTTTGTGAGGCTTTGTTTGATTTGGTTTGTTGGGGGTTTTTTCCCTCAAATTTGAGTATTTTATGTAATGGAATAAATAAAAACAAATGCAACCTCAAAATTGCTTACAGGGCAGCTGGGCAGTTGGCAGAGCATCAGTGAGGCTGGGCAGCAACTCCCCACTGTCACCCTGAGGCAGACCCTCTTGGTGCTGCTGGGTCTTCAACACCTACCTGGGAATACACCAGAGAGGCCATAAACCCTGAATCCAGCTGGCTCGCGCTGGAGCTGTGGGCCAGCCCCAGCTCCAAAGCAGCTCAGCTAACAGCATCCCCTGCATTCTGGGACCCCATCATCACTGCTACAGGGACAAGGCACTTCCAAGTGCAGAGGCATCTTGTTTAATAGGGCCACCCATGGGCATCCATTGAAGATGACCCTACTGCCAGCTCTGTCTACACTAGGAGGTAAAGGTGTGATGGTAAAGCTACCTGCTACCTAATTTTATCCCAGTTCAGATGCCCCTAAATGAGTGACCTGTGCCTGATGCTTCCAAGTGCACTCAAGCCTGCACATGAAAGAGAACAGGCAAAATAACAACACTGCACAATGCTGACAATAATACAAGTGGTCATGCAGTGTATCTGAGCTGCTAAGAAAGCTCTTTTGATTAAATGAGACACAGAGCGCAAGAAAAAATGCACACATCATACATGTGTCTCCTGGGCTGCCTTACGCCAAGATGAAAAAGAAAAAATTTCCCGCGCAAAGCCCACATCATCTATATTCTGTAATGCATTTGGACAGATGGAGGCCAGCTTTAACCCAAGCTATATGTGTTTGGCTTTAAAACCAGCATTGTCAGCGCTCAGCCACCCTGTGTGCCACCCAACCTGTCCTGGATTCAGCATTTCTCTCACATTCACAGCTGAATCATTCTTGCCTCAGCAGCATCACCAAGGGCAGCGTTCCCTCTCCGTGGCAGGCAAGCAGTGAGACCTCCAGGCCAGCTCTGCTGGGGCCAGCAGCAGTGCAGGATCTCTTCCAGGATGCCGTATCAGACTTCTGCAAGGCCTTGTGCAACTGCGGTTTTTTTAAATCCCAAATTAAAACTTAAGCTTCAAAGGCCCACAACTAGGGGGGGTCTCTTCATGCAAATACTGCATTCCCTGGAACAGATCCTTTAATTTTGTGGTGAGCTGGAGCTGAAGACATTTGTATTCAAATCCTTATTTAGGCCCTAATGCTCCTTAGTATTGGAGATAGGGATTTTAGACTGGAAATAGCGCTCTTGATTTTATTATCACCCCAAACGGACAATCAAAATTGAAGCTGCTATTACTTTTCCAGCCTTCTTATGCTGTTTCCAACACTCTTTCAGAAACTATCATTAATCTGCCACATCTACTCTACGAATAAAATTTATTCTTCTCTGTGTTTTTCTCTTTATTTTATTCTCAAGTCTTACACCATCAAAAAAAATCAAGGCTTTGATTTGTAAAATGGTTATCGGTGGCTCAGGTTTTACTTGCAGTTCCTTGAACAGGCTGCAGGGATGCTTGATCAGTAGAAATGTACCAAAATGGCATATACTGTGGTGCAACTTCCAAGCATCATTTTGTACAGGATGTCCCATAGTAGCCCTATCCTTTTAGGAATTTTTATTCTTACTGATGATAACAGCAGTGATTCTAATAATTTTGTTGGATATAAAACTAGACATGATGGAGCTGATACCCATGCCACTTATGCCAGCTCACCTCACTATTTGTAATGCTGTCTGAACACAGCAGGACTTTGTAATCTCAGTGGGCCCTTGTAGGACAGCCCTCACTTAAGGATCTCTCAGGGCTTTACAAGCTCATGTCATCCTGTCACGTGTCACCTAAAAACCACAGAGATGTACATCACCAGGCTGTTACAGAGACAAGAGCAGAAGGGACCTCCAGGTTTCAGACCAGACACAAGATCACATCCCTCTAAAAATGCACCAACTGAAATGCCCTCCAAAGGATGGAATGAATTTAAATTCTCAGTTATGCACAAAGATATGTTGAATGTGCCCAAAGGATTTGTTTGAATCTCAGTTCATTCCCAAATCTGCTCATCTTTTTTTTTTGGGTGGTGGCTTTAGGAACAGCAGCTTTTGTAAGCTATCCAGCAAAGGATCTGTTCTCAAGCATACCTTCTGTGCAGGTGCCAGGCACCTCCTCTGCTCTTAAGTGAACAGGGGGGTTTTTTCCCCCAAAATTTTTGCACCTGAGCTGAGATGCACGGGCAGAGCCTCCCACTTGCAAACACTGAATTCCCTGGCCTGGATCCCAGAGGAGTTTTGTTTCGTAGACTGGTATTGCCATTGCCCTTGAAACAAATCAAGCAACCCAAACCCACATTAAGGATGAGCTGGAAATTTGCTGAATGTTCCCTTGCAAAAAACAGGCTCCAGAAAACTGGGGAGATGGGGGAAAATTAAATGTCATCCTCAAAAAGCAACAGCCAACAGCTATTTACAAAGTCTCACATTCCCTAATCTAAAACCAATAACAAACACCCCCAAATAAATCAAACAAGCCCATGTAGTGCTTTTAGATCTGGGGAACACTTGAGAAAAATAGCTGGGAGTAATTTTTCCTATTCTCAGCATGGGGATGCGCACTGCTTTGGTGGCAGCTTTCCATGAACTCTCCAGCTAACAAACTTGCCATGGAACAATCTTTGAGCAGCAAATTTTAAAAGGAGCCCTAGAAAATATCCCCCAGCAGACAATTTGGAATAACTAATCATAAAAAAAGAAAAACAAACAACAACAAAAAAAACCCCACCACACTGAACACCTGATTTAGGAGCTCTGATCATCCTTTCAGCAGCTAGAAGCATAACACTTATCTGCTTGTCCAGTCAGAACGCGGGTAACTCACAGCTGACCGCTTGGTAGGTTATCGCTCACCAATATCATGTACTGAAAGTCAGAGTTTGCTTGCAGAAAAGTCATAAGTGAGAAAGAGTTGTGTGTGTGTCAGGGGGTTTCCTTGAGTAAATTATTTACTATGAATTACTTACACAGTCCTAGATGTTAATTGATAATTTTTTCCCTTGATGTGCTCCATATAAAGGAAATGTTAGCATTAACCAAAGCTAATCTACAGCACAGTTGGGAAGGGGATTATTTTGCCAATGACTACTTTCTTTAAACATGGAATTGTGATCAAAGCAATATGGTTCTGATTTTTTACTCTATTTTTAGCTCTGTAGTACGGTTCTTCTTAATAGTAAGTTACCGCTATAAGCATGCTGTGAATTTCCAATATAGCAAAGCTTTTATAATTTGCAGCCATAATTGTTCCTGCTTCAGTCTCCAATTCAATTTGGTGTGGGATTCCCATCTCCCAACACAGAGCTTAGCTCGACGGTATCTGTGTGAGACAGACTATGAAACTAGTCTGATATAATGGACTTCATTAAGGGACAGGCAAATTATTTTCATCTGAAATAATTTTAAATGGAAAAAAGGGCTTTTGGATAAAAATTTTTCCTTCAAAAGTTATTAATTTCTGTGGGAAAAGGGGTATGGTGGTTGTTACTCTTTTTTTCCTTTGTTTTTGTAAAAGGTTTGAAAATTATTTTCTGGTTGAATTATTTCTTTGGTTGAAATAACAAATATTTAATCCAGGAAAGAAAATAGCATCTTTTTATTCTACCAAAGAATCAAGCTATGCTAGGAGCTTTCACATTTTTGCCTGCCCAGCTGTAACCTCATCTGGTGCTAAAAGCCAAGCTTCTGGCTGACATGATGAGCATCACCCACTTCCAGACCTCGGTGGCCATTTCTCTGCCTATGTGCAGAATTGGTAACCTCAAACCATTTTGCAACCAAGCCTCAAAACAGTGAGCTATGAGATTCTAGCATGGATATCTGTTTTTAAGAGGCAGCCTGCACTGGCACAAGACCCATTAACCCTAACCTGAACTGCGTACACACACAGACTAATAACAGGTAGGTGGAAAGTCATATTCAAGCCCTGCACACGAGAGTAAATTACTTCCTTAATGAATAAAAGCCATTACTTCGTATTTAGCGTCATAGCAAGAAGCCTCTTTGGCCTGTTCCTAACAGAAATGTTACAGTTAATTTAGTGTAAAATTATCACCTGCTGTACAATAAAACAACAAACTGCAGTCAAATAATCTCTTAATAAATGAAAATGTGTAATAAACTGTGTCAGCACCACAGAGACTTGGCAAGGCTGAATACCCTAAAGGTACCAATCCAAACAAATTCGCCAGAGAATATATGGCCTGTGTCATTTCTGGTTCTTATCGGAGATGATTCATCTGGGAATCCTTGGCACCGAGTCTTACCTCTGAAGGCCAGGCAGTTATTACAATGATACAATTTCTGCCATATTAATTAAATATAATGCCTGTGAGCCCCTTTATAGGGGTCTATAAATTCATTGTGAACATATGCTGTAGATGGGCATATGTAATCCACAAAATGTCATAAACATTCAGTCAACTTCCTCTCCACTGCAGAGCAGGGAGACAGGTCAAAAGATTGCCATGCACAAAAAAACCACCAAACACCCAAAGGTAAGGCTGACATTGCTTCTGCCACACATTAAATATATATGCATATACATGGTCCATGTCAGAGAGGAAAAGGCAGAGGGAGCGCAAGCACGGGATGTATGAGTCAGTTGCAGCAGAAAGGATGAAAACAGCTGCTCTCACTGCCTGCAAGATACTGGCTTCAGCCTTGGTGCAAGCAGACAATAAATGCACCCCCAAATCACTATAGTCCAGTACAGTTCTGCTGGCATCTTCTGACTGCAGGAGAGTGGTGAATATGTTAGGTGTTGCTAAAAACTTATGTTGTACTAGCTTGCTGGAGATTCAAATGCTCTCCCTACCCGGTATGAAAGGGAGGAAAACAAAGCCAAGTGAACAAAAGAAGGGTAACACCTTTTGCAGTCAGCCATACCCAGGCTTTGAGTAGCTCGTCTGAGGTCCAGGCTGAGCAGAAACAATGGACTTTCTGATGCATCACATGAGAAAGTTAGGGAGAAGCTTCCCAGCCCAGGGCTGCCCTGAGACAAGGAAGGCAGGGTGCTCACTGTGAAGCAGCAGCCGCATTGGAGCTGCTTGTCCAGAAGCGCAGCCCATCCTTCTGGACACCACAGAGACCTTCAGGCTCTGCCTTTCTGTGCCCTGACCCCATGATGGCTGCTCTAGCAAGCGCCAGGAGCTTGGTGCCTCTCAGCTGCACAGGTGAGAGGCTTGTTTGCTGGTGTGAAGAGCAAGTTGTCTTCTCCTGGAGCTTGCCCAGGGCACATCTCTACAGCTGCTGACTCCCGGCCTCTGTTCTTGGAGATATCCCAAGAGATGTCTGCAGCACAGGCCATTCACACTTTCACACTGTACTTGTTCTTGTTTTGATTCACATAGTTCACAAGGAAAGAGCAAGGGACAGCCGGTGACAGCTGAAAACTGTGTAGGGTCAGGGCAGGACACAGCAGGATGCAGCTACCTAGCGGAAGTTTTATATAAGTTTTATATTAGTCATCATCAGGAGCCTTTTTTTCCTCCAGAAATACTAGTCAAATTGTGAAAAACTGAAACATTACTTTAGTTTGCATGCGGTGTCTCCTGTATAGGCATTTCTGATCCCATTCCCATTAACAAAGCACACCTCATGCCTTATAATAGAGTCCAACTAGAATAACAGCTTCACTGAGGACAAACTGGGAGCTGACTGGAACTCCACACCTACCCACTGAAGGGCTGCATCCGGTGCCGGTCAGCACTGAATTCAGTCCTTTGTGTTAAATATCCATCTGCTAGTCCCTTTATAACACAACACTCGCTGGAACAAACAATGCAGCCCTGGTCCATCAATATTTCCAACCTCAGTCTGGTACCATGGGCAGCAGGAATGACCCTTCTAGTCCTCTGACTCACACTTACCTTCCAAATTGCTGGTGTCTTTACGCAGGGAATTGTGCCCCAAAATCGCCTAGGTCCCCACCTCTCCACAGTACTTTCTGCAGTAGAGCTATGGAGCAATTTCTCAGGCTTTCAGGGTGGGGAAAGAGGATGTGCTGATGCATAAATTTGGCTAAGCATCTGCAGCATTGTGCCAGCCCTTATCTCCAGCAAGATAGCCAGCATGTGTTTTGTCCATCCAAATTCCCAGCTAGCAGGTTAACGTAACACAACTGGAGACCCGTAAGTGGCTTGGGTGCTGCTACAGGGCTGGGTGCAGCTGCTGCATGGGTGTGAGCAGGGAATAAGGTCCAGGAGCCTAATGGGTAACCACATCAACTGCTCTATAGCTCTTATGGGGCACACCCAGCAGCATTAGAAGTGGAACAAGTCTCTCACATTGCTGATACCCCTACCCCATTGTTAAACTGAAGGGCCCTCTGGCATTTTCCAGAGATGAGACCACCCAATCCGTGACAGATGCTGGTCTTCTGAGGATGCAGCCCCCCATGAGTGTGGTCAGAGGCACCAGTTTATTGTCTTCACATCATCCTGATAGTGAAGCTCCACATCCAACACAGCTTGTCCTACTGTATTCCCTCTAAAATGCTGAGGCCAATCGTTTAAAAACAGGAAATTAAAATGACAACTGGAGGCGACGTCTCCTTTGCCCAGCTCCCTCCTTGAGAAACTGTGTTCCCATATAAACATCCTCTATCATTAACCTTTCTGGACAACATCCTCCTCAAGCAACGGGAGCCTTTTCTTCAGACTGAGTTAAGATGAGTAAAAGATAAATACAGCATTTTTCCTCAATTACATCAAGCATTTTTAACAGACAGGATTATCAGGACATACCAGCACATTTTGGCAGCAGGAAGAGGCTGTGCAGCAGCGGGGCTGGTGGCTCCCAACATCTGCCCTGCCCTGGGTCACAGCTTCACCAGAGGTGGGCAGCCCAGGCACCCTTCTGCTATGGGGACCAGCTGGTATCAAAGTTGGCCTCAGGGGCCAACTTGAGATGTAAAGTGCTCTGTGCTTCAAGTCAATGCCAAGGTTTTTCTCGCTTTTAAGAACGCTTTTGATCAAAATGTGCAACCTTTGTCCTATCATACTGGCCTGTGGCCACATGTGTTCACAAAGGTAACAAAAACGAAGCACCGCAGTGATTCCTCCCCTTACACCCTCCATAGGGCCAGGAACAGTCTATATACCCATTTTTATTCATCCATAATTTGGGAAGGATGCTGCCTGACCAGCAGTTTGAGGCAGGAGGCTGTCAACCACCAGTTCTAAGAGCCAGAGCAAAGAAACAGGCCCAAGTCACTTCCAGCAGGTTTCACTCAGGGCAGTGCTGCCTTAAGGAGTGGAGAAAGGGAGCTGGATAGTCAAAGGCCGAACATAATCCTTCAGCCTTTAGTTATAAAGGACTGGGTAGTGCTCTCCTGACGCCAAGCCGGGCCAAGGGCAGCGTTGACACTGCTGCAGCAAGGTGGTGGGCTCTGCCCCAGCTTCCATGGGCAGCTGGGCTCATGCAGGTAATTCCTGTAGCTCCTTCATATGTTTTGCAGTGCTGGGTGGTTTTTTAACTCGGGTCTCATCTCCCAAACATGTATGATAACTGAGCTTTCCATAAACATCATGGTACTAGGAAAAAACAGAGAACAACCAAAGTGCAACCTTGCAGTTCAAGCCCATAATGTGCAGAAATGTGTTTTGGCCTTTACAAATCCTTTTCATTCTCAAGATGGAGGGGAACAGTGAAGCAAGTGTGGTTTAGTTACAATGATTCCTAGCAAAAAATACCCAGAGAGGTCTTTGGGCACCCAGAAGAGGACACTGACACCCTTCGAGTGGCTGTGCTCTTTGCTTGGCTGCACAGATTTGCATAGGGGAGATATCTATAACTGCTACTCTGGCAGAACACCACCACCAAGTCTATTGTCACAAATACAACACAAAGCAGAAGTTGCCAATAATGGGATGTTATAGGAAAACTTCCAAGACAGGCCAAGCCTGACTCAAACTGATATCTCCAGCCAAGGACAGTTGGTACAACACTGGTATCTGTCCACTGAGACACTGTGCAAATCAAAAGGACATCACAGCAGCAAGACTATTGATCCAGCTCGCTCTGCAGTTCACAACTGATGTCTGACAGGAAGCACTGCCTGTGAACCCATCCACCACAACACAGGAAACAAATGTTAAATGTGAAGCCAACAGGCAGAGCTGAGGGCAAGACCACTGCTGGTCACCACTCCTGGCTTGTGCCATGGGGAGCACAGGCCGGGTACTTGCCGACTCATCACTCTGATCACAGACTTGGTCCTTCTGGGCAGCAGGGCTGGCTGTGTGTACATCCCAACATCTTTCCACCCTTTTGCATCTGCCTGCTGGCTGCTAAAACAGTCAAACCACCCAACCCAGTATAGTTTCAGTTTATCACATATCAGGTACAGCCCTCTCAGTGCTCACTGTCTCATGATGTTTGCGTTCCTCAAAATGTCACCATATTAAAAAAAAACAAAACCAAAACAAACCAAAAAGCAATACCTAATTTGGCTGGGAGAGGGAGTTTGGTATTTTTCTGCAGTTTTGGGGTTGGGGTTATTCTTCTACCAAGCAAAATTCGCTTTGGCCTCCTGTAATTGGAAGGAGAGAAGGGAGGGGAACAGTGTGATCCAGAGTCTTGAACTGCTGTTAAAGGCACAAAAGGAGGGACTGTTGTTCCCTTATTCCATCCCAGAAGGACCACACTATCTGTAAAGGTCAGTGACTGTATGATCTTACCCTGTCAGTGAAAAGGACAGACCACCACAGGCACTTGTGTTGTTGCTGCTGGTACCAGGGTACCCAGACACTCTCCTCTTCCAAAGAAGTTCTCTGACCTCTGTGTGTCCCTTTCTCTGTATTATGAAAATGGCTATTAATAATATTATTACTACAGCACTTCCATTTGATCTGAGATTAAATACCTGGTTTGATACTGAACTGCAGCATTAAGGCTTTTAATTAAAATTAAATAAAAATTTAAAAAAGTCTGAAACAAAGTATTGTTTGAAACTCCTAGAAAAGCAAGAGATCGTTCAGCTTTAATTTTCTTCAGCTTTCAGCCATTTCAATGTCATTGAATTTTTGCATTTGTTGTGGAAGAAACCAAACCACTCCAGTTATGACCTGTAAAGCTAAGAAAAATAAACAAGAAAAGTTTCACTTAGCCTTTATCTTTTGCCAGAATCAGACTGTGCCTTGCCTGAAGCACAGTTATGTTACAGCAGAGATGCTCATGTCAGAAGGATTTTCTCATAACACCCATGGCCATCACCATCACTTGTGTCCTCAGGCAGGATTCACTTTACTTTCTACTTTGCCCACTCCTGGATTTTTCCTTCCCCCATTAAAGGAAAAATCAAGTTTGCACAAACATTTTGCATCAAGGGCAAGTAACAAGGGCAGCAAAACAGCATCACTTTGCTGGAGGCTAGCTGCAACAGTACAGGAAACAAATCCTCCTTGTCTGCCAGAGTCCTGTGCGGGGTACTGCTGGACATAGGACCACAGAGTACTCATATCCTTGCCTTCCCAGCTCGTGGCATACTTCCCCCTTTTCAGAAACACCCTCTGAAGGACAAGTGCAGAAAGGTGATGCTGGTGGCCTTTTTGGAGTCACTCCTGCTTTACAGCACCTGGTTTACAACACCACTGCAGCTGATTAAGAGATTTCTGTAGGAATGCCACTTCACTCCAGGTTCCATTTGGTCCAGCATGACCGCTTGGGTGGTGGCAAGGAGCAGGATTTGGGCCTGTATTATGATGTCATTATTTTGATTGTGACTTCTGTTTAACAGACTTTTTTTCCTCTCTGCTGAGTACAAGCCTCACACTGAACCGAAAGCTATCCAGAAGTACATTACAATAGAAAACTATTTATAAAAAGACCCTTTCCATGAGCATTTTCAATAGACTACATGGATAGCTCTCATTCTGTTTTACCAAAGAACCTATTACAGTAAAGGAAAATGTGAAGGGGTTGTTTTAAGTGTTGTGGAAGCTGTTAAACATTTTCACTAGGTCTATCAAAAATTCACATATATCAAATGACGTTACAAAAAACCCCCACAAAACTACAAAAACTGAAACACATACTCCCAAAAATATTCCTACAATCCAGTTTCCAGGCTACCAGTGCTATTTTGCATGTGCCCAGCCACCAGGCATTGGCAGAGCCTGTACTGCCCAGGCAACAACTTTTTCTTGAGTCAGATCTGAGCTTCCTCTGCCTGTAGTTTATAGGCAGCACAGCAGTATTGCTGTACAAGCTGAGGAAGAACAGCAACTGACACCCCTATACATGGTTACACCCATGTAACTAGAATTACAGAGGGTGAGTATTGCAAAAGAATCCAAGAAACAGGAGAGACCAGCATGCACCCAGTCTTACCCAACCACATCCAAAGGGTCACCATGAACACTGTGGTTTGGCCTTCTCCCTGGTTCGAGTTTCTTTCCGAGCTGTGTGGTCTGGGCCTTGCAGGTGCGCCCAGGAGCTCAGCATCCTGAGCACTGCAGCACAGCTCAACAGCAATGGCTGCAAAGGGGATGTGGGAAAGTTTATATCTCAGTAATTGAAATGAGCTGTCCCCTGGCACACAGCTAGGAGATGGGGCAGGGGATGCTGCTGCAGAGGTTTAGCTTCCTTGGGATGCAGCTGACAGTGAGAGCACCACCCCCATGCAGCTTTCTGAGCTCTGTGCCTGGTGTCAGGGCTGCAGGCCCAGGCACAGCCAGTGCCCATTCCCAGCACTGCAGGGGAAGCCCCCAGGGCAGGCCTGGGAATGAAAAACAGCTTCATGCTCAAGCTCTGCTCACATGTGCACAGCACAGATGCAACCCAACAGCAGCATGGGCAGCAGAGAAACAGCAGAACAGTTGCCTCAGGGCTGCTCCAGAGAGAGAAGGGGAACTGAACTCACTTTTACTCTGCTTCGTAGGGAAAAGAAAATCCAATTGCAGTCTCTCTGCAATAAATGTTTCTACAATTTGCTTCTGCTCCTTTCTCTTTTTCCATTCCTTATGTACCTTGGTCCTCTTTTTCTTGCTTTGACTGTGCAGGTTTTCCTTTCGGTGTAATCAAGTGCACAGCTATCCTGAAACCACTTTCTCCTCTCCCAAGACAGAAGAAATATTGAAGCAGGGATTTTCCTCACTCAGTTCATCTCCACTTTCCACACATTTCCATTTGCCTTAGCACTAATTTTCTTCTGCTGAAGAAGTCCCTCAAAACAACTAATCCTTCTGCACTCCCCCTCTACCTCCCACCACCCATTTCCCCATCTCTGCTCCTCTCCTGCTTCTGGTTTCTCTCTACCAGCTGGTCTCTCCATACACACAGCATTCCCTTCCTTTCCAGCCTCTCTCCACCCTGTCATCATTTTTTCAGTTGTGCTAATTAGGCCCTCAGCAAACATCATCTCTGCTTCCGTTTCCTCTCACTTCCTTTCCATGACTTCCTACCCTTCCCATCCTGGCCTTTTCCCCTCCAGGGCTGCCTTTAATAGTCTCTTGGGATAAAGAGCCACCCGGCACTTCCAGAGGTCTGTATGGGCTCTGGAAACCAAGGTGAAAACACCCTCACTCAGAAATATAACACAGCACCACTCTACATGCATGTCTCTGCATCATTGAGGAGCCACCATAATTACAAGCACCCCAACTGCCTCTGTCCCTGCAGAGGAGAACAGAGCTACATGGGAGCATTTCATGTCAGAGCTGCCGTTCATGCCACTTGCCCTCAAGGACATATGTGACCAACAGCAGTGGAACTTACAGAATCTTGCTCTGCATCCTGGTGGCAAGTTCCCAAATCTCCAAATATCCCAGATCACCAGCAAATTCTATGATTTAAGTGCCAAAACATGGTATCCTGGATGGCTCTACTCAAGGGAGGAGAGGAGGACTTGCAGCTCCTGAGGAACCCAGCCCATTGCTGGGAGAGGAGATGGAGGGAGAAGTCAGAAGGTCCTTGTTTTGTACTCCTACACTTGTGTGTGCTTTTGCCAAAGCCGGGCTGGAAGAAAGTTTCCCTTTCCAAAAATGCCCTTGAGCTTCTTGTCCCAGGGGTATTTGTCCCAGCACAGGATCCCCAGGCAAAAATTTCTGCAACCATCAGAAAACAAAATGCTTGTAAAGAAAACTGGTCCAGCTCGGTATATTTTGTTTCAACATCACTGTCATTTTTTCCTGCTGATCATCTTTATCTGTCTGTGCTATCAGAGCAACTAAAACCCCACTAATGGGCTAGAGCCTGACTATGCCAAACAAGGGAAGGTAGCTTTCTGGCACAACAGCAATCACCTAGACAATCAGCTTTCTTTTAAGAATATTTTTTTAAACTTTGAAAACATTGAGACATCCCTTATTTGCCAGTCAGGAGTTCTCCAGTAGTGCTGCTCATATATGTGATCCACTTGAAGGTGCAAAAGCCAAGGCGTTTGGGTTTTGGCCAAAGCTGCCTGTAATGCCCAGACTTTGTCTCTTTCCATGTTGCCCATAAAGGCTATAGGGGATAGCAGGTACATCTCTTACAGGAGGTAACTTTGGAACCAGGTTTTGAGACATGTGAACACACGGTCAACTCCAGTGAGGTGACACCCAAAGCACAGTTTTGCTGACAACAGACCTAGCAGACCCACACTGCTGCAAGCACCAGGCTGCGTAGAGGTTTTAGAGAATTTGTCCCAGCTTGTCACAGCTCCTCCTCAAACTATGAGGAGCCAATGAGTCCAAGTACCAGTGGTCCATGCCACAGCAGAGCTATGCCTGGGCTGGGTTACCTGAGCACATTGGCAGTCGCCTGGGGTCTGTGTCCCTGCCTGTATAAAACATTGTTCCTTCACCAGTATTCACCTGCTGCAGGGTAGAATGCGTATGTCCATCTCAGGCCATGGCTACCTGTACACCACCAAGTTACTGAAGTGCAAAATTGGTCCTGGTGAGGTGCATGCACACGGAGACTGAATTACCCCAAGCTCTGCCCTTAGCTGGGTTCTACATGCCAGGGCCATGCCAGCTATGGGAAGATGGGTAGTCTCCAATGAACCATGCAGCTGGAGCAGCCCTGACAAACCCTATCTGATCTTGCATCGAGCCAGCTGATACAGTTTACGTGTCAGAATGTTTTAAGCCCATTTGGACATGCAGTGGGAGCTTGTGCTGCATCACAGGTCTGCAGCAAGAGCGATATGACAGCAATGACCCAGGAGCAAGCATTCACTGAGCCAGTAAACCAAGCTCATGGTTCTCCTCTCATCCAGTTCGTGATGCTGAAGTTGGACAAATCTGCATCATGGCACAAAGCTAAAGGCAGCAGCATATTTTAACTATACTTGTTAATAAACAGCAGCAACAGCCATGGCCAGCCAAAAAGGGAGAATTTTAAGGTAGTGACTAGCTTCACACAGGATTAACAGCACATATTCTGGAGATGCAGTACTGGTTTAAGAGTAAGAAATAGGAACAAGACCAGCAGCTCTTCCTCTTAGCAGCAGTGATTCATCCAGGCAACCTAATTAAGTAAAGTTTTTCCAGAAAACAAAACAAGGTTTGTCCCTGCAATTACATATACATACACATATATATATATGTAAAGTCTTCATTCAAGAAGGGCTGCTTTTAGGTTTTTTTCCATTGAGCATCAGCGGTTTTTTTGGCCACTCTTCCCAGGAAAAAGGAGAGATGATGAGACAAAAAAAATAAATAAATCAATCTGTGCAGTGCTGTTCTGTGACAAACCCCTGATCATCTGATTTTCTAAAGACTTCACACTACTTTTGTGCTTCATTGATTTTTAAGAAGTTTAGGCACATTTCCATTTGGGCATATTTTCAGGCAGCTGTAGTGTTAGTTTTACAAACCCTTCTCCTGAGCCAAGCATAAACTCCCCCCTGGCACGGAAATTGCTCTTGAGGAGATGCAGGCAAGGTGTAGCTTCCCCTCCCTATGGCCAGCACCAGGCAAGGGGCTGGTAGCACATTTAGGGCTTGGAGGGCCATAGCTGACTTGGAGCAGGTATTGCCTGGGAGGGTCTCAGGGCTGGAAGCAATGTGCATTTCCTGAAGCGTTTAGAACACTTGCTCCCTGCTGCACTGTGTCAGGTGCTGAGCGCAGCTACTCCATTTGGAGTAGAGAAACAGGACAGAAATGTGAAGTTAAAGTCACCGCCATCAAGTCACAACCAACACTTCCCATCCCAATGGGAGGCAATGGCAGGTGCTGAACACAAGAGCAGGCCTTTAAGATCAAACTTCTAAATCCTGACAGGCTGCATCCAGGTTCATGAGGGGAACACTGAGGAAGTGAGTCTCCCCTCTTGAGCCTGGATAGGGGATGAATCCTCCACACCAGCTGAGATAAAGCTCCTCTCAGCCTGATGGCTTTCTCCTCGCCTCTCTGCTGCGCTACAAAGGAGCTGGGCATGTTTGTAACCAGAGGGTCACCACAGCTCCATGTGCTGCCAGCCCCTCATGCCCCCGATAGTGCCAGCCCACCTGGGCTGCTGATGTAGCCTTGTGGCCCCTGGGGACAGACCTGCCCCAGGGGGTTGCCGAGGAGGACGGATGTCCAAATGCTCCCCTCATTACACTGCAGCCCCATGGGAAGTAGGAATGGGAGAGCATGGAGCCAAGGCTGGAGGTGGAAATGTGCTCTGGGAAAGGATCAGGTTTCCCATGGGGAATCTGATTCTTTGCATCATCACCAGCTTCCCACATAGCTGGTGGAAACCCAGCCTGGATCAGGCTCCTGGAAAGGAAGCCAGTTTGCTTCTTGTCCATCCCCTTGAGCACCTACCTGCACACCCATCACTTGCCATCACCATATGCTACACACAGAACCCACTGAAGCATCACCCACTGGGATGGCATCCTCTGCCACAAAGGCTTTGAGCACCCAACATCCACAGGGCCATGGAGGGCACTCACTGCACCTGCTGCTGTGTTCCTCCACCTAGCCTTTCCTTATGGATTCCGGGATGAGGACTGTCCTGCCCTGCCCAGCACCTCCAATACCAAACATTAGCAGCTAACAAAAAAATAATGCCTCCTTGCCGCTGGCAGACACCTGTTATAGGCTTTGGTTTGTGAAGGGAGGGAAATGCATTTTCATGGGCTCTTTGTGCCTTTGTGAGCTTCTTCATGGAAAGAAAAGCAGGATTCAAGCACCCTATTTCCACAGTCAGCAGTAAAGTGTCACATATCTACAAAGGTAAACCTGATATTATAAACTAAGATTAAGATCAAATTCAGCACTTTTGCCTTAGCTTGAGAGGTTGCATTTTCAGTGGAACTTTAATTACTTCTTCCAGCTGTAAGTCTTAAATAATCCTGTCTGTCAAAAGCTCCCAAGTTGTGTCAAAGTGGAAAATTCTGTATTGCCATATTTGGATCAGATAAAATTAAAGAGAAATAAACCACAGAAGAAAAACAAATGGACAATATATTGAACTGGAATGAGCTTTGCTTTCTTACCAGGCTCCTGGAAGCTGTCACCAAGTCCCACATGCCTGCGCCCAAGGAACTGGCCAGGGGGAAAGTAGAGGAGAGCTACTACAGTGTTAATGCAGTGAAGACCACCTACCAAAAGTTGAGGAAAACCTAGAATAACTGAAGTCAAGCTTCATTAGGTAACTCCCCAGTACAGCTGCATTTTGGCATCTCCCAAGGTCAACTCTCCTGTAAGAGAACCTCAAAGTCAACAACTCTTCGTTTTTTATTGATGTGCCACCTTGCAGCAGGCTTCACATTAATGGGTGCAATTTCCCTCAGGCCGGGCAGCTGCTATGGTGTCACCACTTCCATGGGGAGCCTTTAGCCCTGGCTGAGGCCACCATAGCAGTTGAGACAGGAAGCATTTAGGACAGTGTTTTGCCCTAGAAGAAGACCCTCTGCAGAGGAAGGGATACTGGAGTGATCAGCTTCCAGCCAGCAAGCCATATTTGAAGGTGTATGCACTTGGTAGCCACATCACACAGCTGCCACAGCCACCTTCAAAGTCTGCCCTCACTGTTAGCAAAGCCCAGAGCTTTAGTTCGATGAAGGCACCTCCCCACCCTCACTTCTCTGTCCAGCCAGCCCTAGCACCCCCAAGCCTCCACCACACAGTTGGGCTGGACCTGCCTGAAGCATCACCCTGCTTCCATTGCCCTCTGGGCCCATTCCTGCAGGTTTCATTGTGTCTGATCTTACATAACAAAGTGCAGATCACCAGCTAACCTCCACACCCTTAAAAGGCAGAAGTAAAAAAGCCCACAATGAAACTCTTTTCACAGTTATCTGCCCCCAGCAAAAGCCACACTGCATTAGAGTCATTGTCAAAGCTGAGTGGTGTGATAACAAACCTTACACAGATCAGGGAAGAAAGCTGACCCTCTCTTATATTGAATATATCAAGTAAAATAAAACCCCTAAACCCTATAATAACAAAGTGCCCCCTATACCCACCTTCTCCCCACCCTGGGGAAAGATAAGAGAGCAGACAACAGGCGCTATTACCTCCTGTCACACTGGACAGTGCTGAAAGCAGAGCCATTGTCCTTGACATCTCCAGGGAAGAGGATGTGCCCAGAGCAGGCTCCTCTACTCGCAGCAGGAACACTTACTTGTCCATGTCATTCATCCCCCACCCATCCTTTTGCCTTGTTGTTTCAGAAGTGCTCAGTGCTACCTCAGGCTTCTCCCCCACACTTGTCAGTGACATTTATTGATTGTCTAGTTCTTCCCTGTCTCTTGCACACCCAGCCAGCCTCTCATCGGATGGGTCAGCAGCAATACGGGAGGTTCTCTTACCCCGACACTGGGTTGAGCAGAGCCCTTTTCTCAGCCCCATACAGGCCAGTGCCCAGCCCCACCATCTCCATACGTGCACGTTGTGCCATTCATTATCTCTCCGGCTGGCTCCCTTCCCCGCGCCAGATCACATTGCCCTCTAGTGGAGTTGAATTTACGAGAAGCCATCAGGCCGCAGTGACAGTGACTGGGGAAATTAAAACCGAAACCCCAAACCCAGCAGAGCAGCCTCAACCAAGCTCCTCCCGTGCGTGAGGAGCCGCTCTCTGAAGACAAGACCCAACAGGCAGCAGCCCCAGCACTCAGCGCTGTAGCCGTGGGATGTGCCAAAGCCCCGCAGCACAGGAAGCTGCTGGCCACGGAATAGGAAACAACAGACAAGTGCCTGCCCCTCCTTGCTGCTCAGCCCCGTGAAAAGCAAAGCAAGCTTTACAGAGCCGATGAGCACGGCTTACAGCCATCCATAAGACAAGGCCAGGACTTTTTACATCCCGTATGGTTTCCCTTTGCACCCAGGGTGAAGTCTTCATTATCCACAGGCTGCTGCGTTATGTACAAACAAACAAGAGATGCCTCTCCTCTTGGAAGGGAGGGATTTAAGTGAGCAGTTACCAGCCTCTAAAACTCAGATGCTTCTGAGAGGGAAACACTCCAACTATTCAACCGAGGTGGCAGGTTAGTAACGAAGTGATCCCTGCAAGCTGCTCCAGCCTGCCAGCCGGCTAATGGCATCACTCCTGCACTGACTTCTGATGAGAAAATATCCCCAGTTGCAAGAAGATTTCAAAGCATCTTGCAGGACCTGTGAACTATCAGGACAGCAGCCCATCACTTCTGACAAACATGCACCAGAGATGGGAGCTGCTGGCCTTGTCACTGAGAAGCAGGACACCCTTTGCTCCCTGGCCTTGTCACTGAGAAGCAGGACACCCTTTGCTCCAAGGCCCTCAGCCACAAGCACTCCCCAAAGCTCAGGGGTGGCTGAAGCAGCTCCTTTTTGCAGTAGTGAATTCAGGATGAATCCCTGAATCCAGCTCTAGCAGGGTAGAGCCACAGGAAAAGCTTCAAGGAGAGCTACAAAGAGGCATCAGCAACCACCACAAAAGCTGCCCACCTTCCTAAGGATTGCTTTGGCAACTGACTCCAAATCAGGTAAGGGAGGACCGGTGAAAGACCTGGTATGCTCATTGCAGTAACTGAGGGTTTTGGCAGAGGAGGTCAGGCCAACACTGAGACGGCTCTTCCACTGCACTGGCACAAGCCAGACTCTTGCCAGTACTTGGTGGAAAATAGCACATATGAGAGGAAAATTGGGCTTTCATGCTACTCTTTCACCTAAAAATAGTTAAAGAGAAACGTGGCTATTTTTAACTTACTGGTCAGCACAGACCAGCCTCACCCTGAGCTCCCTGGCAGATTTCACCCACTCTATACGAAGTCACCGGCCACACCAGGAGCTCAGAGCCACATTGGGTCAGGGCATTGTTCACTTAGCCTTGGAGCCAACCAGAGTGCTTGGGCCTTTTGCAGGCCTCCCCTTAACTTCTGTTTAAAGTTTCTGTTGCTTTGTGGTTTGTGGGGCTGGACGGCTGCTGCCACATGACTTCACCACAGTCATCCAGCTCAAGCATTTGCCGAGGGGAAGCTCATCTAGGCTCAGATGCTGACTGGCTTACAGGGCTGGTGCCCCGCCATGGGGCACCCCTTCCCTTCACCCTACATCTTGAGAATGTAGATCCTCATGTCTCCCAGCCAGTGGCACCTGGTCAGCAAACAGGGCAGGTCACTGCACCCCAGCAGGACACAGAATCAGGGACCCACATGCAGAGGGCAGAAAAAGTCTCTCTTTTGATCTACCTCAACCAGGAAGGTTCACACCATTACAGTTAACCAACATCCCTCCATGCAGGAGTTTCAGGTGTCCCTATGCCACCAACAATCAATGAAGGTCAGGCACATGGTGTCCATAGCTGCATTTTGGGTTGTTTCTTTCTGTGCTCCTTACAACCATGGCTCAGGTATCAGATCCATCCAGGGGATGTCCTGCCACCAGAAGTGCAGCCAGGTCCTGTAGGTCACACCCAGAACAGCATCAAAACCAAGACTCCTTACTTTAAGCCTGGGTCAGTGGGTAACAGCCCTGCTGTCTGTGCTAAGAGAGTAACTGTGGAGGCAAAAAGCACTCAGTTTTCCCCAGCATTCCCTGCTCTGCCGACAATCAGCATTTCCATAATTTCTTCTGAGTACCTGTGATGCCTGCATGGTTCACAAGGCTAAATAATCTTCACTCAGCCAACACATAGCTTATTTATAATACCATCCTGCACCTATGTATAGTATGCCTTACTAATCAATCAATCCTAATCAATCTTTTTATTTCAAAGGGGAGCAGATGTTGTGTGGGACACTGGACTGAAATACCCGATCCCCTTCTGCTAGGCAGAAGAATGTGGCTGATCACCCATCCTTGGTGAGCATATACTGTTGGACTCCACAGCATGTTTCACATGCCCCTTAGACACAGGCCCATTAGTCAGATCCTTCTCTTTTCCACTCTTTTTCCAGTTTTACTCCTTTCTCACATATTTACCCAAGCCCCCCCAAGTCTTCAGCCAAACACCCGCATGGCAATGGCTCGTTTCAAGCATTTCTCCACTTCCGATGGCTCCCTTGCCATGCTGGGAACTGAATGCGAGTCCTCTGGCTGGCTGTCCTGGGTTCAGCTGTAACAGTTATTTTTCTCTTTCTTAGGCCCAGGACAACTCTTGCTTTTTGGCAGTGGCACTGCATTCCATTGCCAAGGTTTGAAGGAAAAGCAGAGGAATTTGACCCTCAGGTTCCTCATTCACTATTGATCCTTGATGGATGCTGTGCCCCTCTGGGGATAGCCACACACATGGCTGGTCCATTGCAGTCACAACAATGCTCCATACTGCTGGACCAGCACATCTACACCTGCTGAGCAAGGAAAGAGGCAGGAAAATTCAGCCATGGGAGGAACATTCCTCTCTGCAGCAGCACCCCCTCCTACCCCAGCCCTCTCCCCCCAGCTCCTCCACCCCCCCCAGCCCAAAGCTGCTGGGCTCTCTGTGGTCCTCCACTGCCCAGGGCAGAGCACATCAAAATCTTAATATATCTTCCAACACATGCCAATAATAAAGGATAAATGATCCCTGATCTGTTCAGCCATTCTGCTAGTGCAAATGGGGATAGCATTTACCTTCAAATATCCTGAGACACAGCATCCCAAGTAGAAGATTTTTAAGAGGCCTGAATAGACAGAGAAGGAATTCAGCAGGTTTATGCTATTTGGGACATTTAATCTAAATTTGGAATCAAGCAGTTGCCTTCCTGTTAGCCTTTAGCCATCCGCTTTCCCAGAAGTAGCTGCCCGTGTTTCCAAGACATTTGGCAACTTCTCTGTCTCTTGCTCACATCATGACAACTTCCTTCTGTAAAAGGTCTACAAATAAAAGGCAAATGCTATAGAAAGGTAGAGCGTCTCCTTCAATGCAGGTTACAGAGGGCATAATCATCTTTTACCAACCTCACAGATTGAGAGGAAAAGTAGTTTTAGGCACAAGCTCATTTTCAGTGAAGAAATGCACATTCAGTGAAGGAGTTTCAAACACCTCTGTCATTTATTACTAATGACAAATTTCATATTCATTCAACTAGTGTCAGTTAGGTCTTCTAAACCATTGATAAAACCTTTTTTCATCTGATCATTAGTTACAAAATTAGTTCTTTGGGAATACTGTCTCCTTGGAGAATCAGACAAGTTGAGAAAACTTCCCTCCAGGGAATCACTGGTTTGATATTCAGATTGAATTTTCTTCTAAATTTCTGGCCTGAGCCTCTGGTACAGTTTGAATATATAGATGAAGACATTTAGTAGAACGTACTTTAACAGCAGGCTTAAAGTGTTTCCTTCCTACCTTGCTCTGAGCCCCTTTCCAGCATTGGGACATACCACACGCAACACAGCTAAATGCAAGGCTAATTTTGCAATGTACATGCACTTTGTAGCACCACTGCTCATGCAAGTTGCTCAGATGCTAAGGTCTGCAGCCCAGAGCCCCACATTAGAAGCACCCTCATGCAGCCCATTTCCCAGCCAGGATGAAGCAACTCAGGGATGGCCATCCAGCTCAAAGAGCAGAAACCCACATCAGAAGAGTCACTGGTGCAACCAGAACCAGGAGCAAAGGGTGATAGGAACAGAACAAAATAACTTTTTACACTTAAGAGCAGGCTGGACACAGGGCTGGACGCAGGAGCGAGGTATAAAACACTGGCAGCTGCTGGAGGAGGGGAAACCCACCCGTACCAGAGCGCCTGCTGGTGCCCCTGGGACAGGGAGGATTCCAGTCCCTAGGGCTCTTAATCAAGGCTTTTAAAATAATTGATCTTATTAAACTAAGCGTATCACTGTTAAGCCTTCAGCTGTTAATGTTCAGCCACCTTTGGAAGGGCCAGACCCAGCCACAAATCAGCCTAAAACTGATACATCCGAAACAGCAAGACAATACTTCCCCGAAAGAAATAAGTACTTTGGACAAGAAGACTCCAAGCCAGTGCAGTGGCTATTGTTCCCGCATACATCACCAACTTCTGAAAGCACTTACTGGTTATCATGGGGGACCTTTGGGAGATGTCCCCTGAAGCAGCTGCCTGCAGCCTCCAGCCTCACACTACAAACTGCTCCCCAGGACCTACCTGCTCCTTGGGTCCTAGCTCTGAATAACTTGGGCAAGTTTTCCCTTGTCAGGGAGCAGCTCACACTGAACACCATTAAGGCATACAGAAATCTCCAACCCTGGAACATTGCACACACTCCATTTCTCTACCCTCCGAAACTTCCTTAGCCCTCAGACAGGTCTTCCACCCTCCATGGAGGCAAGACCCCACCTTCATCTTCCAAAGCAGAGGAAGGCGCCCTGCAGGTGCTGCTCACCCCCCGCAGAAAGCTTAACAAAACCAGCTTCCCTCCAGCCAAACCCCAGGACTGCTGCACCACTACTGAACATAGCAGCAAAGAACAATGCCCCAAAGCAGCAGCTCCTCTCTGGGACTCCCAAACCAGACTCCTCAGCTTTTAGGTGCCCTTGTATCTAGCATGAATAGCTGATAGTAATCATCGAAGACCAGTCTGTAGGGGCTGTAGGTTATTGGGGTGGGCTTTAGGTTTAAATGAAAGTTTTAACCACCCACTTGGTGAGAGGTTTAGCAGCCCAAGTGGTTTTTGTGGGTATCTGGGCATTGGTGGTGTAGAAGTGGTTGGAGGCAAATAAGATGCTCTGGGTCCATGCTACACAGCATCCTGTGGAACCAGGCAGAAATCGTGCTGGGTTGCACCCAAACCCCAGCTATTTTAATTTGTATTACAGTTTGGTTTTTTTTTTCCCCCAAGAGGTCTTAATATTGGTCAGCTTCTTACATACTATTTGTTTAAAATGGGCCTTATCTTGAGCAGCCTCTTTTTGACATTATCAACTGTGATTACAACACTTAAAGGTAACACTGGGCTCCAATTATCTAATGTAAAAATCATCAGTGATCTCAAAAACAATGCATCTGAAAGCATCTTTTCATTTCTTCATTTTCCTAAGACCTTCTAGGGCAAAATTATAAGCAGGAATTTGAGAGCTGGACAAGAATTTAAAATAAAATAAAAGCTGAGTTTCAATTCTAATACCAGGAACAAGGACCTGGGGCTCCAAAGGGATCTTTGAATATCTGAAACCAGAGCACCATGACAAGAGTTGGCTGTGCCGCAACTATTCATCTCGCTGCTTTTACACAAGAGGTGAAAATCTGTATTTGCAAGGTATTGTGTCTGTTTGAGCACCCAATGGGAACTGAGCAAGAAAAATTCAACCCTGAAGATTTGGTTTGTGAATGCAAATAGCTGAAAACAGGGGATTTGCTGGTTCATTCAGCTTGTGATGGGCTCTGTCATCATTGTCACTTACTTGATTTCCTTTTCTGTTCATTCCTCTCTGTTTCACAAGGGACAGAGAAGACAGCATGCATGGAGGGGTTCTTGGAAGCTGTTAGCCATCCGTGCACTCAGATCTGCAACTAAAACCTGTGAAAACACCAGCAAGGACTTAATATAAGGCACAGCTTGCTCCTTGAGCTCCTGGTGGGTAGGAAACAGGCAGGTAAAATGAGATCTGTGTCACAGCAAAAAAAACCCAGATCCCATTTCACAACACTGTGCACAGGATGCCTCCATCTGACCATGCTAAGGAAGGGCTGGGGAGCCCTTATTTGCTAGGAAGGCTATCCCACAGCTGGCTGGCAGAAACCAGGGGGATTTCCCCAATGGCAAAGGATTCCCAAAAAATTTCTCCCAGTGCACACATGCCTTTCTCCCACCTCAGGAAAAGGATGCCTCCTGGACTAAGTCAGGCAGGCAAGGGTGGATGTGGCCCCTGAGCCTGCTGCCCTCCCCTGGGAACAACATCCCTCCAGTCCTGCTGTGGCTGTGCATGGGCTGTCCACCATGGGATCTCTCCTGATGGCCTTTCTCAGGCCATTTGGGACAGCAACATTAACAAAAACAGTTGAAAGCCCATTAAGTATGAGTCATGCATCCTGTGACAGCCTTTGCACATGGGGACTGAACATTAGGAAACATCATCTCCCACTGTTCCGTGTACCGGTAGCCTCCAAACCAGTGCCACCCAGTTCAGCACAGTGCACATTCTGCCCTGAGGCTTGCACTGGTTCTTTAATGGAGTTTCTTAGCCCCTAGATTGTTTCATACAGCCTCTATCCTGTTTGGAAAAACCGGTGCTAGAATAGGTAGTCTGATGTTCTATAGCCCAGGGGCTTGAAGGCTGGGTTTGAGGTACACCCTCTCATTTCTGAGATGCTGTATGTAACGTTATCCATGGTTCATTAATATGACCTGCTCTGAGCAGCCTGCAGAGCTAAAACCTATTTTATTGAAAAGTCCTCAGCTATTCAAGACAAACTAGGAAATCAAATTGGATGAAATACAACAGCTCCCATGAATGTGTCATTTTGCTGTGTTATCCCAATTGGAAAGGCTGAACTAAATCCAGTGAGTAAAATCTTGATTTCACTCCTGATTTAGCATTTTAAAGACTAACACAGGATTACAAGACACAAACATGCTGTTACCAAATCAGTTGATTTCAGGCCCTCCTCAGCTTAATAAGCAGTTGGATCACTACAGCCACACTTTGCTCTTCACTGCGCTAGGCTTTTGGGTACTTCCACATAAGGTGATGTGGCTGCCACATTTTGCAGCAGGAATGCAGAATTTCACACTCCTATTTCTACATTTTGGGAGCTAAAACTGCTCTTCTCTCCCATTCTGTGCTCAGACACAGAGATCTAGACAAAGACATTTCACCACTGCTGGTGAAGACTATTTCCAGGTAGAACGCTGGTTCTAACACTGCAGGGAGGAAAGACCTTCACTTTGCAGTTTCCTTCTCTGCTTTCTGTACATTGTTTCTCTTCCCACCATTCCTTTCTCCAGAAAGTCTCCCCAGCAACGAGACCAAATTAATACATGCAAAAAGTGTCACACCAGACTGCAAATGCCATGGCTCTTTGTCCTAAAATAATTCTGATGTGAGTGACTAGAATGTAGGCTTCCTAAATAGTGGTTTGTTTTACCTTAGTCCAGATGTGGGACTTTAAATTATTAATACTTTAAAAAGTGGCCAGGGAGTTACCCAGCAGTGCCATTTGCTTCTGGAGCAAAGCATAGGATAGTTGAGGGTATGGCTTTTTGTTGTTCCTGTCCTGCCCCTAACAGCAGGGGCAGAATCAAAGCTCTGATAAGTCTTTTTCAATGCTGGTTGCTGTCTTTGATCCCAAGAAGAGCTGCATTTCTCACAGATAATGACTCAGGGTGATATTTCAGGCTGGCAGATCCATGCTGAGCTGGAAGGGAGGCAGCAGCTCAGCTCACCCTGAGTGATTTTCAAGTTGCCAGAGAATGGAGAGGCAGTGCTGAGTGCAGGTATGCGGTCCTGCCAGCCACGGAGGGACTGGGGATCCTCGTGCCTCAGCAGATCTGACTTGTCACCATTACACTGTATTTGGTCTTACATACATGTGCGCACATGCGTTCCCACCAGTGAGGCTGCTGATGTCCCTCCTATGCTGCCACTAGGTTGATCATTTTCAGTTAGTCGCCCAGCAACTAAAAGATACTACAAAGTGACCCTTGGGGGAAGTGGAAATGCTGATCTCCAGTCTGAGGAGGCCCTACCAGCATACCCATGTACCTCAAAAGCAGAAGATCAGGTAGTCCAGAGCCCAAAGAGACTTTTGGGGTCAGAGACAGGACTATGTGACAAAGCCTAGATCCCAAATCATCCAAGAGACTGGCAGCAACCAGATCAAACCCAACCTTTGCACTGGGCATCTCGGGAGACCTGTGTACGGCATGGCAAATCTCAACCCCAAAAGCACTAAATCTGGAGGCAGTTTAAATCCAGAAACAAAACACTTCTACTGTAATCAGCCAGCAGAATGTGTGTTCCTGAGTGGGAGTTTATGCGTTTGCATCCCATGCACACACATTAGTATGCACTCATTAACTAATTCTTAACAAAAGATAAAATCTAAGTTAGAGCTCAAGAAAAAAGAATTGCTCATATTTATTAGTCAATTTTTCATAGGCAAAACCACAGCTCAGGCTGGCACCACGACCTGCTTTTTCTCAGCTCTTTTCCCACAAACAGCATTTTGGGGCATAAATGACCTGGTTTAGTGAAGCTTCAGAGAGCTAGCCCATGCCAGGGGCAAATTCCAGGCCTGGCCTAAATGGGCATAATTCACATTCAAATCAGTTGAAGTTATGCCAGCCTGCTTCAAGACTGGCCCAGCTCCTGCAGCTTTTCTCCTGAGCTTTATTCCCAGCCTGTCACTGTAATGAGCACATGCACCCAGGATTTTGGCATAGAAGTGAGGTGAGGATGGCTCTGGCCATGCTAAGCAATCACAAAGCTTCACCTTGGATAGAATTTAAGTCAGTTGCTGATTTACCAACTGCCAGCCTGATGAGGGCTGTGACGATCAGGAGCATTTGGGGATACATATTTATGTTCCTAGAAATTAAAACATAGGGAGTTATTAATAGATGAATCTAAAAACATCCCTGGGACTGTGTGAAGTGTCATCATCTGGCAACACTTTGCTGTACTCACTGCTGGGAACGTAATCATGTAGGTTGTCATAGCGCACCCCTCGTCATCGGCAGCAGCATGTGCTCAGCCCTGCTTTGGGGCCAGCTCAGTCTCCACTTAAGAGGCAGAAACATTTTAACCTCTCCTCCAAAGCACTTGCAGAGGGCATGGATGCCAAAGCCTGAGCACGGCCAACTTCCTCTTACCAACTCAGCTGTTTCTACAGTCCCTTGGTAGACAGGCTCCCTTTTCTCCTCTTTCCAGACCGCAGGAAAGCCTGGAGCCACCCTCTGGTTTAATGACAAAGGTACACTTGGGAGCAGAAGGGCATCAGTGATGGAGAATCCAGAACTTTGCTCTTTTCAGAATAGAACCTGGCTGGGGCTGGGGAATGTCTGGACCAGTCTCAACTTCATGCCTAGTCCTTGTCAGCATGCAAACCAGGAGGGTGGAAAGCACTTCCCACCACCCACATCGAACAGGACCAGAGGATCAGGTAGGACTTGGCCTCATGTGCCACATTTTCAAAGCACTGTGCCTAGGGGGCAAATATTCTTATTATTTAAAGACAAAAACATGAAATAAAAGAACAATTTTACCTTTATTTTCTTAGAAACCTGTAAGTTTTCTAGGTAAAACTTTTCTGAATATATTAAAATATATAAAATGTTTCACATCTGCTCTGTTCTTGCCCTTTAGTGCAGTCATCTGTGTCCCATTGTAAGGCTCTGTTTCTAAAAGGTCATTCTACCATAAGGCTGTTTCAAATACCTTAAAATGAGTTACAGGTTCATAAACAATCACATATTATGGAAGAAGAGGATTGTTTTTTAATGCTTAATAATAAGACACTCAGAACATGAACTGGCTGTTTGGGGATTTCGTTCATTTTTATGGTGTTTCTGCCCATTTATTTTATGGGCCCTGGGGAGTGAAGGCTAACTCTGAGAGCTTGTAAGAGGTTATAAAAAAACCCTGGACATATTTTTCATGCCAATTGGAATAGCCAGGTGGAAGAAAAAAAATAAAAAACCAAACCAGAAATGCTTTTTATTTACATCTTAACCAACAGTTTTCAGCCAAAGGCAGAAATAAAACCACAGAGCCCTTAGACTGAGGAGTACTTGCTTAGCCTGAGATCAGCATCATTGTTCCCAGGGCTGGACTTAGGACCTGTATTTTCTTGTCATGGGCTTTTCTCCAGAACACCTTGCCAATGCAGCCCAGCGCTCCAGCGATGTGAAAGCATCTATTTTAACTGCAGCCCAGGGAGTGAAGGGCTGTCTCTATCCCCACCTTAGGGACTGGGGCATGCAAAGGAGAGGCTTCAGACAGCCATTAATTGCAGGGGCTCAAGCAGAAAGCCCCAAGACCTGAGTCATCAGGGCTTGAGGCACCATGACTCTCTCTGCATGTTCAAGGCATCACTCTTACTAATGTCTCTCAAAGCTGTTGGCACCTGGCACTTCTGTAAATCAGATTTTCATGTCTTCAGCAGGCGTCCAGAGAGCAAAGAAAACACATTCATGGGCCACCCACAGTCAAACACCATGGAGGTCCAGACACAAACCAGGTCCCCATAACCAGGATGGACTGCATACCCAGCAAGCAGTCCTTGCAAGCTTGCAAGCACCCTTGCAAGCTCAAACTTCTTCTGTGTGGTTGATTACACATTTCACATGCACTGCTTCTGGCCCCTGGTTTTACAGCAAACTCTTGAAAGGAGAGGAAACAGCTCGTGAATAATTCATTGTGTATCCACCCGGTTGTACTGCAGTCTTTCTGCTTGCTTGCAGGCAGGGTTATCTGTACCACCACGAGCCATTCCCCAAAGCTGCTGGAAACAAAGGCTCTCTTTTTGTGGCTGTTTATCCAGAGGACATAGAGATGGATGTGGGAAGAGGTGGGGAAACAACAGTGGTTGGAGATCCCACCCAGCAATGTCTCTCCTCAAAGAGCAGAGGTACCTCCTGGCAAGGAGGGTCTGGGACTTACAGCCACATACATCCCAGGTTTATCTGCCAGCCCTGTTCCCTTCACCACCAGTCTTCTTCCGACTTATAATGGCTCATCAGAAAGATGGGTCATCCATACCAGGAAGACTATTTGTGAACTTAAGTCACCAAAGAGAAGTTGTGAAAAGTGAAGGCTTATGAAAATTAAAGAACCAAGCAAATGAATGAGGGCGGTGGGAGAAGAAGGCTCCAGGAACATTCTGGAGGGTGAAGAACAGGGCTGAGTACTGCAGGCTGTGATGGGGACAGGGACACACTCCTATTGGGAGCTGGGGCTGTGCCAAAAAGCCGAGCAGAAATGCCATACCACCCAAGTACTTGCCAACACCTTCTAGGTGGAGCTTGGTGGTACAAAGTAACCCTGGGAGATGTGGGAACAGGGGCACTAGCATCAGCAAATGCTTTTTGGGCAAATGCTTTGAGTGAGGATGAACCATTCCCCAGGACAGGGCTGCCAGCCAGGGTAACCACAGTCCTTATCTTATGGTGAGGACCTCAGCCATGAGCTCACCTCCCTCTCATCCTGAACTGGTAGAAAGTTATTATACTTATCGCACCTCCCAGCGCATAATGGGGACACCCTGTGATAATTTTTTGCCATCATTTGCAGTGCTGTAGGTGTTGCCAGAGTCTGGCCTGGGGAATGTTTCTCCAATATGCCTTCAAACATAATTTAGAAAAGGGCTCTTTCATCAGCTGGCTGCCACAGTTAGCCTGCAGCACGGATGGAGAGCTTTTGCAATTGGTTTTTACAGAACTGCAGTAAAAAGCTGTTTCCTTTGACATCCAAGAGGTTTCCTGCAGGAGCAAACCAGGCGCAGCCACAATGCCATGCAGGGGGCCACGGGCTCCATCCTCAGGCACGGCTGCTTCAAGCAAGGGGAGGTGGGCACAGAGAATCACAGCACTCCCCTAGCCTGTGCCTGTACCCCTGTGAAAGGCCGGGGGAACAGCTCATTTCCAGGGCCTCACCGCCGGACAACGCTGCTCTTTGTGAGCTGCACAGATCCAGCAGAAGGGAGAATATTGGTCAAACCCTGACAGACCTTATGCTAATTCACCAGCATTTTAGACCATGCACGGACACTTGATCAAGTGGGAGAGACAGCAGCAAACACGACATTTAATTATGGGAAAGAAAAACGAAGTCTTTTACCCTGCATTTGGCGTTTTCCCAAAACACAAAGTTAATTGTTAGGAGGGTATATTAGAAGGCAATGAAGGAGAAGATTGAAAACCCTGATTATGCCAATGTCCTGAAAATGTTTAATTTATTGAATTTCACATGAGAAAACACGGGCTGTGCCACACTGAGGCCTGTGCCAGCAGCCAGCTAAGAGCTGAAGGGGTCTGTATGTGTATGTTAGAGGGGGACAAAGCACCCCAACTGCTTCATGAACCCCTGCCAACTTCTGGCCAAGCCCTTCTGCATCCCTAAAATGGGGCAGGTCCATATACTGGGGTAGTTGCTGCCTCAGCAACATGGGCAGACCTTGGTGTAAGTGATACATAAGGCAAGCAGGCCTTAGTGATGCACAAGGCCAGCACATTCTTCAGGAGCTCAGTTTTCTTTGGAAAAGGCTGTAACCAGGTAAATTTGGAAAGGATACTTCAGCTGTGACCTCTGTGTAATATATTCAACTGAATTTGCCCAAATTTGGCAAGTCTGCAGCAACAACAAGTCCAAATGGCTTCAGGACAAGCTGACACACATGTCCTTGAGAGAGCAAGAGCTCCTGCTCTGGATTACACGAAGGTCCCTCTGTCCTGGGTCCTGGGTGCAGCTGAAGGTGGGAATATTACAGGAACAGAGAATCAATGAAATGCTTCCCAAAAAAACCCCACTGCCTCCAACAGTTTGATTTTTAGGCCTGTCCTTGGGTTGTGGCGTAGCCTCAGCATCCCCCAGTGTGTTTCCCCATGGATTTTCTCAGAAGTCCCTTGAAGCACATAAACTTTTAGCTTGGTCATGGGTGAAGGGCAACACTGTGCCTAGAGCTGACCTGTGGATTTACTCGTTATACCACAATCCTTGGCCTAACACATCTCCCAGTTGTATCCCATGATGGAGAAAAGTGCCAGTAATTGCAGATGCCTTCACGCCACTGACAAGCCCACCTTTGTTTGCTGAAGCGGGTAGAACTGACTCGGGATTTTAGCGAAATAAGCTACTTTTTTTTCCTGACTCCTTTTTTTCCCTTTTAACATGAAAATCCACAGCGATAAATGAGATCCAGCTCGCGTTACACCTGCAGTAGCTGTGGATGTACTGCAGGGGGTAACCTTTGGCTGCCGATCCCCTCCCCGCCGCAGCCAGGCAAGCTGGAACCGACGCCGCGAGTCGCCTTCTGCAGAGGCAGCTGCGGCGGCAAGAGCCCTGGTGAGTCGTACAGTGGTCCCAGTTTAATTACAGCAAGTTTCTGGTTTTCCTAGTTTTAAACGGCTTAGGAAAAAGAGCCCTAGAAATAAAAATAATTTTTAAGAGCAACAAACAGAAAGAATTTGATATCTGGGGCAAGATAGCTAAAATTAATATATTGTCTGTCTCAGATGGCATAATTTTTGTGCCTAACCAATGTCACTGGAGATACCCAGATCAAACACCTGAATCCTCTTCATGGACGCAGAGCCAGGCTGTCACTGCAGGGGGAACTCCAGCAGAAAATGTTGTTTCCCAGCTCCTAAGGAAGTGCAGTAAACTAGAGGGAGCCTGCAAGGCTTACACACAGAGCGACACGCTCTTTGCATCAGCATCAAGTAGTTGTCCCTGTTCAGAAACCTTTTAACACACACTGAGCTTTGAAGTGAGTCCCCAGCAGCTTCAACGGGAGTTAAGCCCAGTGCTGCCCCAGGCTGCTGCTCTGGGTGGCAGAAGAATTTTTCCCCTTTAAGCCCTGCAAACATTTTCTTCCAAGGAGCTCTTCAAGGAGGGGGCTGGCTGATCATTCGCAACAGTGATGTTCCCGGGGGCTGTTTCCAGCACTGCCATTCTAATGCTCCGGGAGACCTGGCAATCATTCACCCCCAAGCTGTGCATGTCCTCACTCACATCGGATTTTCAAGAACCATGTCAGGAACGTTATACCCTGCCTGGGTTAGCAAGAGGAATGTGTGTGCCCATACTTACAGGCAGGTCATACAAGTGGAAATGAAGGTTGGAGAAGGGCCAAAGCCACATAGCAGTTAAACATAGGTGAGCAGATTCCTCCTTTTGCAAGGACTGGTTTGAATTGTTTGCCTTAAGTCTGTAATAACAATTATACCTCAGATCCCCATTGCCCTACCAATGCAAGTGTTCTAAGAGAAAACTGGGGAGACCTCTGGATGTAAGTAAGAAGGAAAGGTCTTGAGACATCATGGGCTCATCAGTGGAAAAACAATGAGACAAATCCAGGCCTTGCTGCAAAGAAAGGGAAAAAATAAATTTTGAACAAATAAGCAACTGAAAATTCTTTTTCTAAAGAGTAAAATAAAAACATAAATGTTCATAACAAAGACACCTCATCTACAACACCTTTAACATGGAAACCAAACTGAAGATTGAAAAACTGCCCTGCAAGAGAAGCACATTTTCTGTTCCCTGTACCACAAGAGGGTGGCTTCAATTTGTCAGTGGCTGAACTGTTGCACAGTAAACCTCAGTGATGAATGAGCTACTTTAAAAGCAATGGAGCTTTGTCCCCTTGGTGACCCAGCTTCTCCAGTGTCTCCAAAACATTTGTTATAAGTGGGAAATGACAAACAAGCCTCTGCAGACATGAAGGCAGTTGAGGATCCAGCTTTGGGAAGTTACCCATGGCGTCAGGCAGACAGAGCTGGGGAAGACCTGCAAGGGCAGGGCTGGAAGGCAGCAGAGCAGAGTGGATGCAGCACCATTCTCAACACGAGGAGTTCAGCTTCTGGTGTCTGGTTCAGCCCTGTGGAATCCCAAAAGCAAGCCTGAATGTTGCATCCCACTGCTCTGAACTCACATACCCACACTCCACCATCCTTACACTCCTGCTAAAAAATCCCAGCCTTCAGACACACTTAGTCTGTGAGAGCACAAGCGAATCATCAGAGAACCAGACCCATGACAAAAAGCTGGAAGTGGCGGCATCAAGGCTTGCCTTTTCATCTCCACAGGCTGCCAACTCTGAATCCTAATGACGGTGCTAAAACCACCCTTGGCTTGCTTTCAGAGGATCATTGCAGTGGGCTACCATCCCATGCCCCTGCATGCCAGAGACTGAAAACCTGGAAGCTCACCTTTGATGCAGGACAAACTGCAGATCACCCAGCAAACCTCATCTTACTCAAGAAGTCCAGCCCAGACACTGGAAGCACCACAGCAGTGCCCTCAGGGAGTCCAGGGATACCAGCAGCAACTTAAGAAAAGCTGCTTTTATCCTATACAAGTAAAGACCTTGAACTCTTATCAGGCACTTATCCAGGACAACAGAGAAAGGTACTTGAAGCCCGGCCAAAATGTTTTCCTTTCTGCTTTACAGAGCACATGAATTGCAAGGGCAGCCCATCTACAGGAACAGTTGTGCCTCAGAGACAGCAGCAAAGTTTCCAGGAAAAACTGATATGAAAACTTACATTACTTGTGGTCTAAGCCCAATCACAAGCATAAGGGATCTCAAATTCTGACACTACTTAGAAGAACCCAACAGCATTACCTCTCCTAAGCACAAGCACTACTCCAAGAACTACATCTTTTTATCACACTTCGCTGATACATTAGCCCAGACTCACTTTCCTCAGTAGTTTAAGCTGAAACACCTGGCTGCAAACTGGCACTCAGGCACTTCATATTCTGTCATCCCTGGTTTGGGGGCAAAAGAGTGGGGCTAGAGGTTGGCAGATGTGAAGAGGGGAGCCCAAGCACTTTGTCTCCTGCAACAGTTCTTAGCATGCACTGTAACTCTTCAAAGTTTCGTGACTTGTATGCATTTCCAGCCCTGGGGCTGCAACTCACCATGCATAGACGTTTTCTCCTGCTTGTGTTACCTGCTTTCCTAACGGCTTCAGTAAAAAGCTTCATTTCATTGAGGTGATATTCCCACCTGTACTGTTGGGTGCTTCGGGACATGCTGCCTCACCCAGCTCCAGGTGAGCTGCCAAGCAGCAGCACTCCTAAGAGCCCATCAAACAACCCTCATCTGTGACAGACCCTGCTGGGGTGTGTGGGGCACACAGATGGACTGCACCCAAAATGTGTGCTCCAAACACGCTGCTCATGGCAATGGCGTCTGCTCCACTATGAGCAGCCCTGCTGCTGAGATGGAAGGTGATGGTGAGCCCGCTGAGTCTGTTCCAGACCTGATATCTTAGCAGGGCTACAGGAAAGGTCCAGGGAGCAGAGCCAACAGGGAGAATGCTGTGGCCCTTGCATGGCTCAAACAGTGGCAAGGAGCAAAGCCGACCTTTCTGCCATGCTAAGCAGCTGGGCTCGGATGCTTCTCACCCTCTCTATTTATACCAGCATTGCTATTTATGCCTGGTTTGTTTTTGTCATCCATCTCATCTACCTGATACTTTACATCACCTTTTCAGCTCTTTTTTATTTCTGTTTTCAGGGCTGGAGGGATCACAAAAAACTGGCAACACCTTGGAAACATCAGCCTTCCCATTTCCCTAAATGGCGTGTGCAGAAGCGCAAGGGGAGCTGCGTCCTAATCCCTCAGCCACTTACTAACCCATGAAAAGACACACTAATGGACAAACATGATGAGGCAGTTACAATAATTTCAGTGCAAAAGCAATGCTTCCAAATGTTGGATTGCATAAAATAACGTTGGTGCCAAATCCAGCAGGTAAAAGGCATTGTCACCCTGATTTTAAGTACATTTGGACACACAAAATTATCTTATTGCCTCTACATAGGGGACAGATACTCATGTAGAAAGAAGAAAAGCAAACTGAGAAGCCCTGCTGTGAATTTGCTATGGTTGAGCCTCCTCATCGTACTTGGGTTTGAAACTTTCATTAGAAAATAATCACAGTGCCCGGAAATATTGCAGAGGCCTCATCACCAGACCCAGGAGGTTTTCTTGGCAGCAGAGCAGCTTCAGGCAGCATCAGAGACTTCTATTTTTGTACAAAACGAAAGACAGACTCTTTCTGAGCACCACTTTGCAGCAGAATGGCTTTTGACTGAAAAGCCGATCTTTTTCAGACAAAAAACAACAGGTTTCTTATTGGGGTGCATATGACAGATGATCATCTGCCTATTGAGGCTGCAGTTGCCGTTAGAGTTAACTGCTGTAACACAGCCACTTCCCACAGAAGGAAGCTCCTGACAAAGCTGCCCTCTTTCCTCATCCCTGTTTGTTATTTCAACAGACCCAGTGGCAGCCAAGAGTGGAGAGAATGAACAAATGGGAGTTAAATAAGTCCCAAAAACATGCAAAGCATTAGTCAATATTTATTTTTTTTTTAGTGTTTTTGCTTGGCCTCATATTTATCATGCTTTATGGCTGAAATGGCAGAGGGATTTATCACTGCAAAACCAGATCAGCTACAACCCCTGGGTAAGCATTATACTATATGTACCTGCTTTCAAAAAAAAAGAGAGGTGGCTGGTTTGCTTTGTCTTGGATAGGAGGAGGTTGTCCTGCAATGAGCTATTAGGTCAGAGCAGTTCCACTCTGAACAGCAGGATGTGAACAGCCACATGCACCACCAAGATTAAATACACACTAATCACAGGTGAACTGAAATCACTGAACGGGTCATTTCTGAGTCTCAGGGCTCTGCTCACATCCCAGCTATAAATGCCTTGGGGGAAAAAAGGATGGTTAGGGTAGTGCTCCCTGCAGCAACCCAAGCATCTCCACAGTGATGTTGCTGCAGTGGGAAGATGTCTCTCTGCCTTGCTCCATCCTTCCAAACCTCATCTAGACAAGGGGACCAACATAGCCCTGACAAGTACAGCCTGCTCCTAAAGGCAGGAGCCCGTGAACATATGGCTCACACTATGTCCATACGCATCCCTTGGTTTTATGCAGAACCATCTCAGCATCCCCAGCAGCATTCTTTGGAATGAGGGTGCTGCTACACCAGCAGTCTTGTGGCCCTAGAGCCCAGAGAAGCACAGGTTTTATTCAAGCCAGTTATAGCACATTATAAATAGAGGATCCTGCTTGTTTTGGAACCCCCAAATAGCAAGCAGCAGGTTCTGCTTCCACAAATAGCCCAGAGAGGTGGTAAGGCCAGGCTCATGTTAGCTGGTCTGAGAAGTGCTGAGGTTAAAGTGACACTGCCAGGGAGCAAGAAGGTGCGCCCCACTCTGCCAGAAACTGGGGTGGATGTGCCTGAGTGCCAAATGTCAGTGGAGTCAGGCTCTGCTTTAGCAAAGCTGTTACCCTATTTACCTGCAGGAAAACAGAGCTTTCATCCTACACCTTCCTCAAGTCTTTTAAGTCAGCAGACTTTAATAACTATGGATACACTTTTAGAGACAAATAGATGCTTCTGTAACAATTTTAGGCATGTTCACGATAAACAATACAAAAAGCAGGCAACTCCTTGGTTCATTACCTATTCTTAGGGAGCCAGAGGGCAACAAATTCACACTGAATTCAATCAGGCACCCGCTCAGAGCAATTCCCAACAGGGAAGGTGTACAGTTCTCTAATTGTAAAACACCACATTGTTTTTCCAGCCTTCAAATATTATTGACTTTAATTTTTTTTCAGATGTGGAGAGATGAATTCCAAGCAGTGGTACACAGCAAAACAGACATTTCCAAAAGCAGAGTATTAAATGCCAACTGAAACACTGGCTGGGTATTGTATGTTAAGAGACAAGCTCTGCTGTGCGTACCTGGGGCAAGGGTTCAGCCCCTTGAGCCCTTGGGGTTTGCCCTGCCAAGGCCAGGTTGCAATATCATTATGATAAGGGTAATCCTGTTAGGCAAACACATCAAATAGTCATTCCTGATTGCAGACCTTGTCTAAGCAAATCTAACCCCAGGTTAAAAATGTGCTGAGTGCTCAGTCCTGTGGCACAGCACACTGGGGGCTGAGTGAGGGATACATGGGGTCTTCTGTGCCCCAGGACCCCTTGGGCAGGCACTCTCTGAAGCCCAAGCTAATGCCTGGAAGCATCTAAAAATTGCAACAGAGTATGTTCTTTCTCTTTCCCCTTCACTTCTTGTGTAGAAGAGGACAGATGACTCTTATGTCAGGCTGGTTTGCTTCTATATTTATGTCCTGCCTTAGGCTCATGATGTTCAGCTCAGATGCAATCCAGTCTGGTTGCATTAATACATCTGGGGAAATATTTTTAACAACCAACATCAAGCTGAAGGCCAAAATCGTCCACAGGTGCCAGGAGCTCTCTGACCCCCCTCTCCTGCTTGCTTACAAAACAGAAAGGCTCCCCAAAAGGTATGTTTTGTCTTTTAAGGGACAAGTACACTTTTCAGCTTCCCCCTGTAACACACTGAGTCAAAATTAATCTCTGCTGCAGCTCTGGGAGTTTGCCTAGGTTTCCAAAAGGATGAACATGGCTCATTTATTACAGATGCCAAAATCAAGGCTTAATGAGCAGTGGCCTGCAAACCCAGTCAGAATAAAGAGGACCCTGATGATGGCCTGTGACCATCCCTGAGGGCTTGTGAGGTAGCTGCCACTGAAGGACTGTATCACCTTGCTGCCCATCTCACTTCTGCCAGACCACTTTTCTCTGTCAAGGAACCAGAGTTCAAAAACTAGTTTCAAAGCCTTAAGAATTGGGTTGTCCCACCAGTGGGCACCGACAGCCCCAGCAGATCTGTGACACCAGTTGAGCCACGCATTCAGCCTCCTATCAGCCAGGACTGATGTTTGACTGCAATCAAACTTCATGTTACGTACTTCCTCCAGAGATGGTGAAGAGATTCCCTTTCAAAATGAAGTATTCAATAGCTTCACTTGAGGTTCCCAGGCATCATTTGGAATGCAAATTTTTGGAAGGGTGTCACATTTACTCTGCAACAGTCAGTAAACAAGAGTAGCAAGAAAAGACTTACTCACTTTGCTGTTTCCAAAGCAGATTTTCCTTTCATGCTGTGGGTCAGGATGGAGCTGACCCTATAGCACAGCAGAGAAACCAAAGCAGCCAGGGTTGTGGACACCTCAGGCTTAAAGTGAAATGATTCATATGAAGTCAGGCAAGTAGAGAGTGAAGAAGACTCAGGAGGAAGAAGATGTGGGTGCTGTGGGTGATGAGTGAGGCAGCGCAGGGATGAACGGTGAGAACAGGGTTCAAGGCCATGACTGCACCCCTGGACAGAATGATGTTGTCTGATGTTTTCAGACAGGGAGCCAGCACCAATGGCCCAACCCAGATCACCTCTAACTCCCAGCAGCACCTTCCGCAGTCTTGCTTCTCAAATAAACATATATTCTCACTTCCCAGGAAAGTTCTGTGACTTTTCCCCATAAAGATTTGCGCTTCTGAAATGAAAGGACAGAGTGATTTATAACAGGCAGTTGCCAGTATGCCCCTGAAAAATGGAGATGGGCAAAACAGGCACACAAAAGGCATGTACACAATGGATGTTTCAGATCCACAGGTGAGTATAGGAGTGGGATGCTTTCCTCTCTGCATCTGATGTGCAACAGACACCCATGGTGAGCTGCATTCACCACAGCACAGGGAGAACACATGCCCTCCTCAGAGAGGTAAAGGACAGTCAGTGGGCAGCCTTCCTTGGCTGCTTTCCCTGGCTGCCTTCCCATCCCTCGTTCTGCAAGCAGCCTTGTCTGCTTCCCGGCTAGGTTCTCCGGAGATGATAGAAATAAAGGGTGAGTTCTTCAGACGAGGACCCAGCAGCAGCAGAGAAAAGGAAACAGCGTATTCTGGAGAAAATGTTTATCTAAGGCTTCCACGAGGTGTCAGCAGCAGCTATTATTCGTTACAGCTAAGCAGAGGTGCCTGGGTCTGCCATTCACCTCTTCACCCGGCATGTCCTCACCAGAGGAAAACAAGCCCCATGTAGGCTGCCAGCAGCTCTGCCTCCTTGTGTTCCTGCAGGCCACTGCTGGATGACCAGCCTCTATTCCTTGTCTAACACAGCAGAGCAGAGGGGTCACCATGCAGAGCCAGGACCTCAAAGATCAAACTGATACACTTGCGTACTGTCCCTGACCTACAGAACTCATTGGCTAAACCAGGATGGTCAAAGCGGCATTACTGCACCCCTTCTGCAAATGGGATGCTGGTGGCACCGCAGACTGAAGGTCAATGAAGTACCTGCCGTGGAAGGGTAAGATCCAAGTGTATATTGCAGCTCAGTGCCTTAAATGCAAACCCCCAGCACTCATTGCTTCTCTCTGAAGATGTTTAATTTTAGCTAACTGCGACATCAGTTGTTTCTATCTGACTTGCTTACGAAGACCCCAGAGCCAGAGGCTTAAAGCAATGTGGCAGCTCTGCTGCTCCAGCCCACCACAGCTCCAGAGTTGCTGTCCAAACTCTGCTGACCTTTGGTCCTGAAAGGAGACAGGTAAATGTTCAGAGTCAAACTCACACACAAAATCCTTGCGAGGACTGGAGTAAAATCCGTATCTTTCAGCCCTTTTCAAAAGTGAGGGACGTACTCTTTGCCCAGCTTCCATCTCATGTTCAAAACTAGTGCTGAACATTAACTATGTTCAGTGTGCTCCCTGATAACTGCCTATTTTCATGGTGCTTTTAATTACACCTGCAATCAAGTCCATTAAGTTAGTATTATCCTGCCCTTATTTAATGAAAACCTCAGGAAATATATGACGTGTGCTGCGAGAAACAGCAGAGCTTTTCCCCTTGTCCCATTACATGGCTGGATTTCAGTAGCACTAACAAGGGTTTTAATTTGTCACTGGCTTGAGAAAGCAAAGGATCAATGTGCTCAAGAAACCAAAAGATCAGTGTCCTGCAGGAGGGTGAAGAAAAGAATAGCACCGAGAGGACACATCACATTACTCAGACGTGTTTGCACAGACAGAGTAATCTTTGTCATGTGCCAAGGAACCTGTGATAAGCCCTCTCACAGTCGGATCAGTAATAAGATCAGTTACTTAATTCAAAGTGATTAAAAGCAGGCTGAACTGCAAGCAAACAAGGCATGTCCGCGGTCTGCACATAAAATATATATAAAACTGAAATCTTTCTGAGCTGTTGTGCTTCACTGCTGGTGCTGGGCATGCTATAATCAATTTGGGGGGCAAATGTAATACTTTTGCTCCAGTGAAAACAGGCTGCCTTGCCTACAGGCAGGCTCCTGCTTTGAATGTATGTGACAAATACATTTTGCAGACAGGAGCCAGCTCTGAGGCAGTGAGAATTCAGCATGCTCTGGCCTGGTTTTAAGCCACTGCCGGGGCCCATAGCACTCTACGGTTGTAGCTGGTCCCCTTACCTCCATTGGAGCGCTTGGCCCAAGAAAAACCATCCTGCTTCCACACCAAAGACATTAATTTCCTACACAAAACTCAATTTGGCTTTGCAACTAATCTAATCCCTTGCCTTTCAGCTTTGACACCACTTGGCTTACCCAGGCATGTGTAGAAGATGAGTAGAAAAGGCTGGGCAACATGGCTTATCACCACACTGGACATACAAATAGATGCCAATATCTTGGTGACGGCAGGGAATGGATTTGGGATTAGTGGTTGGGCAAGGCCATTTCCCAGAGCAGGGAACACGCAGAGATGCAGCAGGTACCACTACCGTCAGTGATAGGCAGCAAAGCACAAGCAGGTGAGGCTGCACTGGACACAAAGGAAGAGCTACAGAATTAGCTGGTTTAAAACCATTTCTTTTGATCCCGAACTTCAGTGCAAATTATCCCATGCCTGCAGTAATAGGATGCAAATGACAGGTGAGTGCCTGGCAATAGCAGGGGGTGGTGGAAGTGGCTGCCTTTAATGAGTTTTCACCTGGAATCTGATATGAGCGATGGAAGAGGATTTTCCATGCCGTGGCTGACACGTGAGACACCACGAGCTGTGGTGGATCTGTGTGGATACTTGGATGACGAATTGCACTGACAAACACTGGACTTAATTCTGTCCAGCAGAGCAGCTCAGCAAACATTACCCCGGTTTCTCTTCATTCAGATGTGGTCACTGACTGTTCCAGAGTGTGACAGCGGTATGCAGTGTCCTGCCCGGCTCACCCACCTGCCTGCATCCCCTCGCACAGACCCAGGTTTTGGTGTGGGCATCACACAGCAGGGAAGAAGTTACAAAGCAAACCGAGCACAGCTTAAGCATTGTTTCCTTGGCTGAATGGTGGCTCACAAGAGGCACGACAAAGGCAGCAGTTGTTCCTTGCCAGCTTCGTTCTCACTGGGGTGGAGGGGAGGGTTGGCAGCATCCTGCAGGCTCCCTCCCTGCCACTCCAAGCAGCTTCACAGACAGGGTTGTAAGGAAATGGGACACTTCAGCACATGCCTGGCAATACCCACAGTGTGAACATACGCATTATGCTGGGACACGTGGAAAGCGTTACCTGTCCCAGGAGTGGTCAGCAGACACTGCACTCCCATACCAGTGAGGGGAAAGCTGGGGAGCTCCAAGGATGGACAAACCAGAGCTGTCAGCCATGAACCCAACAGTGACTGGCATTACCCACCTGCGGAGAGTCTGATCACACCTTCCTGATTGAGAGGGAGACGGCGGCAAGTGGGGGAGACACTGGGGGTCAAACACACAGGGAGAAATGCTCTGAAC
>WYDI02026156.1:0-24868 GCA_009867235.2 Psittacus erithacus
CCCTTCAGACACTGGAAGCTGCTCTGAGGTCTCCACACAGCTTCTCTTCTCCAGGCTGAACAGCCCCAATGCTCTCACCCTGTCTCCATACAGGAGGTGCTCCAGCGCCTGAGCATCCTCGTGGCCCTTACTCTCACTCCTACTTCACAGCACGTGGTAGCAGCTGCTCCTTGGTGTGACGTGGCGTGGCAAATCCTGGCCTTGGGCTGCGTCCAGTCAGAATGAATGGATGGTCCAGCTCCCCCCTTCATGCCAAATGGGTGTTAGTGCATTCATCCCACAGTTCATAGCTCATCTCCAGTCACACCCTTGGATCCCAATGATCCTGTGCGCTAAGAGCAGGAACTGTCTTGCTGACAGTTCAGAGAGCACTTGAGACAATAGGAGTGCTACCCAAATAACAAAGAGCAGCGCTAATAATAGCCCTTATACTTGCATCCCCCTGCAAGTCACACTAATTCACTAGGCCTTGGCCAGAGCCTGTAATCTGTCGGTTATAATCTATTTCAGTCCTGTGCAGAGGGATCTGGCTGTGTTTCCTGGGTTTGGGCTGCTAACATGACTCATTCCCAGCTGATCCTTTCGTGGCTTCAGCCAGGTGCTTCTGGGACTTGGTGTCCTCAGCCCTGCTGCTCTCAGTAATGAATTGATGCTTCAAGGCCAGGAGGCAGAAAGGAAAGGGTGGTGAAGAGCACATGCAGCAGGGCTCCCCTCTGCCAAGAAATAAGCCTCATGAGAGCCTAAGAGAGTATTTTGGAAGTAAGGACAGGAATGAGGTGGGGTGAGAGTCTCCAAGCTGGATTTCCATGGGGATGAGGGGAAGGTGGGGTCAGACACCTTGGGGAGATTTCCTGTGGACCCATCACTGCAAAAGCCAGAGGAAGGATGAGATAGGGGAATAATATCCATGGTAGAGTCTAGATGATGAGATTGGCTGTAGCTGAGTTGCAGGGTGCAGTATAAGACGGCACAGCCACGTCCCAAGGCCTGCTCTTTTCCTCAGGCAGCATGAGACTATGATGTAGCAATGCACAGCTGGGTACTAGTAATAGTGCGTTTGCTTGTGTGAAGGGAAACAGCATGCAGAGATTGACTAGCCCACTTTCTTGGTGAAAACCAGAGCTAGAACATGGCCAAACCCTTGGAGGGATAGAGCTGGAAGAGATCTTCCTGAGCCCTGGCCCTGGCAGCATGGACCATTCAGCACTGTGCCCTGTGCAAGTTTATGGTGGGGAGAGAATAGCCAAAGCCCTAGGAATGAGCCCTGGCAGTGTGAGGTATTTCCAGGAGTAAGGACCTGCACCAGCGTCCATGAGGCCACTGCACATACATGGTTCTCCGGCCAAAGCAAGCATTGGTATCCATGGGCTTGTCTCCAGCACAGAGATGCTGCAAGTGCTGGTCCCTGCTGAGCTGTGATCATCTGGGCTTGGAAGAGCAGCTCTGTGAGCAGAAAGAGGAGGAGAAACACAGGGGGAGAGATCATGTGTGATGGCTGCAGGTGGCTCCAGCCCAGGACCCTTCATGCAGAGGGAACATGGGGGTATTCTCCTTCTCATCCAAGCCCTCTGTTACACTGCAATGGATCTCAGCCCTATCATTGTCCAAGTAAGCTGTGCTTTCCAAAGCAGCCTGGAGCGGAGGAGCAGAGGGCTTTGAAATGCAGTCCAGTGGGGATTCCAGCCCCACACTGGGCTCCGGCAGTATCGCCAAGCCAGGTAGTCAGGCATGTTTCCCAAGCCCTGTGGTTATTCCCATCTTACACAGCCACATGGCTCTTTATGCATCAGCACATCTTTCCAAGAGCTTCACTCTTGGCCATGGGAGATGAGTCCTGGATGGTCCTTTCAACCATAGCTATTTCTGTTGGGAAGAGGGGATAGCAGAGAGCTATCATTGCACAGAGGATGGGAAAAGAGGAAGCCTTCCCCAGTACCTCTCCAATCTCGGCTTGTCTCATGTTTTGCACACAGAATAAATGCCAGCTGAGAAAGAAGGAGAGGAGAATGGAGGGCAAGCACCATCCGAAACACTGGTGCTCACGTCGGTCTGGAGGTGAAGCAAAGCTGAAGGTGAACTGAGATCATAGTGCAGAGCTCCGGGCTGGGAGAGAAATGAAATGTGGTCCTAATTACTTGATAACTATCCCACATTTCACAAGTCATTTTAATGGCCCAAATGGATTGCTTTCAAGCTCAGAGTTAATGACGGAATGATAGCGATAGAGTTCCCTTGCAGTGGGACATATGGTGCCAGAAAGCCTGCTCTGAGGAGAATATTATTATCTAAAATGACATTAATAGGTCCTGTTATTCCCTCACGCCACATCATGTGCAGGGAAGGGACTGTGCTGTTAAAATGCCAGCATTCAGGCAGCGTCTCGGCACAGTAGCTGATGCTGAGCACTCAGTCTGGCAGCCCTGGAAGCAATCCCCATTGCCCTGAGCAAACCCTGGCCCTTCACAGGAGACGGATGCTCCAGCAATGGACATAACCTGGAGCCATCCCAGCTGCACTGTGCTTCCAGGTGAAGGGGGAAGGGATGGATGTTGGTTAGCCACCAGCAAGTGGTGCTTTCCGGGGTTTCTTTCCTTCACTGTAATGTCTTTGTACCCAGCACTATGCTGCTCTGTAAGTGATGGCAGCTCTCTTAGGCGCTGGAATATTATTGCCACATTGCTCCTGGACACCTTAGAGTAATTGGGAATAAGCTCAGTAAATGGTGGCTGCTGAAGCTCGTTTAAAAATGAGCCTTTAATTGCTAATTAATATTATTCATAGAATAAATTAATAATTCATGAAGTATATGATTAATGATGCATTTTTCCTTCCCCTTTCCCTTAAGTTTTATTGGATTTTAAGTGGAAAGATGAGAAGCCGGGTGGATGTTCTCTCAGCTTTGCCTGCCTAATGACTTCTTGCTCTGATCTCGTGGCTTAGCTGCTAAGGAAACACATCAGAAAAGGGAAAGGAAACACCAGCTTTGGGTTTTCCTCTGCTAATTACGGAAAGGAGAAAAAGAAAAGATCCTCCTTGTTTCCTACGTACAGTATGGGAAAGCGATTAAAGGTGTGACAGTCTTTATTGCTCAGATACCTGGCCTGCTCTGCAGAGAAACAGGGGCTTTTTCAAGCAGGACCCCAGACTGTTTGCCCCTCTCATTACCTTAGTTTCTTACAAGCAAATTCATCCCTGGTGTGATTCTGCTGACAGCAGCAGGGCTGAAGCAGAGAAGAATTTGGCCCCTGGATGGCTCCAGGCCAGATGTTGCTTTTTCAATGCAATAATGGGAAGAACAAGCCTTGTTTCCAGTTAGAAGCATGTTCAATAAAGTTGATGGCTCTGTTCTGTGCTCTAATGTGAGTACCCAACATACTGTGAGTGCACATGACCTCATATCCCCCTCCCCGCTCCCCCCTTCTGCTTTTCTAATATAGCTTCTCAGCCTGTCTTGGCTTCTATCTCCTGGTATAGATTGTACTGAAGTCAAGCAGTAGGATGAAGATGGATGACCTCATGGATGTCAGGAGTGGGCTTTGCTAACACACTCGCCTTGGTAGCACAAACCAGCATGTGCTGAATCCATTTCCTTTCCCAGGCTTCCAGGCATCAGTTTTAAAGGTCTGTGCTTCGTTTTCAAGCCTAAAAGCTGATGTGGAAGGAGGTGCACCCATTCTTTTTATTCGCTTCATTTTTCTTGCTTCTAATGGGAGCTGTTATCTTCAGTCCCAACCTGCCTGAACGCACTGAATCTTGTATCGGTGCTGCTATGAACACGCAGCGTCACTGCTCCATGCTGTGCCTTGGCCATGCTTGTTTCCAGCTGCTGCTCACTGCAGCCATTATCAGCAATACGTTTTAAACATGCTGGGATGCAGTTAACAGGGAGAGTGCCTGGGCCTTGCTGAGGGAGTTTGTTGTTTCAGTTGGGTCTCCTCATCGTGGCCTGAGATCTGATGGCTGACACCCAGCAGCAGAAGGATGGAGGTAGCTCTTGGCTAGGGAATAACAGTTTCATGTGGGAGTCGGAACTGCTGCTCACAGCATTAACATGGGATTTATGATGTTCTCAGGAACACGGGTAATGCAGTTTACATTAAATGACAGTACACCCTCCACTGGATCATCTCAATCAGGCCCTACAGCTCCACCCAAGTGGTAGCCCCATTCCCAAACCCTACCATAACAGCCTTTCCATCCAGAAATGCTTATTGCAGCTAATGAGAGAGAGAAACCCCACGTTATCTAACATCTTGGTTCAGCCTTCTCACGCTTCCCAGGGAGCCCCTTTCCCATGGTGGAGATGGGATGTATCTCCCACGGTCCAATTGGCCTTCCACAGCTTCAGCCAAGTCTATCTCTCTTGCTCATATGCTTCATCAAGGAGTCACCAGGATCAAATCAAAAGCTCAGAAAGCTCTCCTGGTGGCCAAATAGGGACTCCCAAGTCGAGGGCTATAAAATTGTGTGTTACTTGCCAGATGTACTGACAAAATGCATGATCATATTGATTCAAACTTCCTTCTGGATTCTGTGTAGGAGAAGGATCACTTCTGGGGAGGAATATTAGTTCAAGGACATCCAGCTGAAACAAAAGAGATTCTTGATCAGTCTGGAGCCAAAGCCCCATGGACAAGTTTGAATCAGATTCCTCTGTGTGAGATTAGGTTCAATTTTGATAATCTACTCCCCAGTCCCAGACCAAGAGAAGCAAAGCTCTGCGATTCATTTGCCATAGATTTCTATGGACTACTGAGCAACTTGACATGCAGCAAACCAGATGCAGAACTCATGTGCAGAGTATGCAAGCCAAATGAACTTGAGGTGTGCTCCAAACATCCAACCATGATGGAAAAGGTGCCACAAGATGCAACTCAACAGGGTGTTCAACTTGCAGGTTGAGAAAGGCAAACAGCGTGTACAGCTATGTGCTTTGCTCCTCACCAAACAGTGTGGCTTGTTGTTGAGAGTTCATAAATGCTCATCTGTGAGAAAGTTTAAAGATTAACCTCAGGTTCATGGATTTATGGGAGGCAGTGGTAGAAATGATTACTGGGTCTTAGACAAACCAGTTGACAACAAGCAAACAGCACTTCTTGGAGGAAAAACCCCACCGTTCCTTCACCACTCAATACATGACCTGTTTTCCTACTGACCTGGTGTGAAACCCCTGCCCTATCAGCTGCTTGTCAGCCTCCAATGGGCAGTGATCTTGTAGGTGTTTGAGTGCATGTCCTGCCTTGCAGTGCTCAGATCCATTCCCACAGATCATAGAAGCATACAGCCAGTCAGGCTGGAAAAGCCCTTTAACATCATGGAGACCAACCATTACCCCAGGACTGCCAAAACCATCACTAAACCATGGCACTAAAGGCCTCACTTACACGTTTGAAATGACTTGCATTACTAGATGCCTGATTCATATATTTCCAGGAGTTTTGGCACCCAGTAATTTTAAAGCCTTGGAAACAGATGACTTTTAAGGTCCTTTCCAACCCAAACCATTCTATGTTTCTGTCATCACCAAACACATCCTTGATGTCTCTGCCATCTCCCCGGTTGGCCTCCAGTGTCTGTTTCTGGTGGCAGCTGACACAGAAGGCTGACAGTGGCTACCAACATAGCCAGATGCTCAAAGCTCGGTGGTTTAAATTTTCCATAGCAATCTCTCTCAATACCAATCTCTCTTTTCCTCCCAGAAAACAAAATGATTCAGGACACATGAATCAGTTATTCCCAGATTCCAAATCCTGTGCAGCAATAAGCACAGCATTTAACAGTCAGGGAATGCATGGGGTTTGTGTTTCAGCTGCATGCCCATCCTCATGCTTGGGATGTGCTGTGCTGTCATCTCCAAGAGCATCCTGCTCTGAGCCTCCCCTTGCCTCATCTCTCTGCAATGGCCTGAACCAAATCTCCAAGGCAAAATACACTGAAGGCTTCACAAAACCCCAGCTTGAATATGTGATTGGTACCAAAGGGAGGTGCTGGGGAGGTTTCTAGTGTTGGCTCAAGGGGGTGATGTCCCCTTCCCCGCTCAAATGCAGCACCACAGGGAACCATGTGGCATGGGTTTTCTTTCTGGCTTATAAATACTCCAGCATCCAAACCTCCAGCTTGGCAGGCAAAGGCAAGAACGAGGTCTTTTTGGCAGGAGGTGGAAATCAGCAGAGCACTACCTGAAAATGAAGTGCTGATGTTTTGGGGAGAGCAGCTCATCAGGGATGGGCTATGGGAAGGGCTGGTCAAGGCCTTGATTTTTGGAGCTCCCTTGCACGGTGTGATGCAGCACTGTGCTGCAGATCTGGCAGCCAGCTTCAGGCAAGCCAAGAGAGCTCATTGAAAAGGGTGGTGGAGAGAAGAGAGCATACCCTGGAGGCAGCATGGCTCCAGTACACGTGAATAGTGAGGGATTTTGGCTGATTCTGGGTGGAGAAGCTGTGCCACATGCCTGGAGACTTTGCAAGCATCCTGCTCCAGCTGATGCAGAGCCAGGGGATGGATAATCTTCTGTTGGAGACTTGTAGACCAGCCTCTTCTGGCCTTGAAACCTACAGACTGGGAAAGAGGCTCATTCTCTTACCTGTCATTTTCCTGGTTGTCTCCAACAAACTGGATTGAGTGTGGACAGTTTCCCACCAGTGAGCAGTACAGTGAATCAGGGCAGAGCTGCAGAGGCTCTAAGTCCATCTGTAAGTAGTGGGGAAAGATGGCTCAGAGGAGGTAGGCAGAGAAATGAGGTGGACCAAGAAGACCAAGAAGAGATGATTGTATTCTATGCCTCAGTGGCTTTACAAACGGCCTGGTTTAATACCTGGCAGAAGCAGGGGGTGTGAAGCAAGGCTTAGCTGTGCAGACGCAGTGGCTATGCCCCACATTTCGCCAGGCTTGGGAGCTTCCAGTTGTGAGATAGCAATCACGTACCCATGGGCATACCGCATGCACTTCATATCCTTGGCACCTGCTCATCCCCCATACAGTGGGCTGTACACAAGGCTGCACTACAACCCCCAGTAGCCTGCACAGGGTTGTGGTGTCAGAATAAACAGCACTCACCTAAATATATGACGTGCTAATGACCCTCCTTGGCTTTACTTGAGGGAACAGTGTTGCCTCAGCAGTAAATCGGCTTCCTCTTCGTTAAAGGCACCACCTTGGGAAGGCCAGCTTTGAAACTCATGCCTCACCTCTTCAAGCTACTTGCCAGGCTCTGAACACCAGAGGACTTTGCATGAAGGCATTAAAGAAAGTATGTCCCAGAGAGCTTTTGGAGAGGCCTGAGTACCGTAATAGGAGCAAGGGAGCTACAGCAACTTTCTCCTTCAGCCTCTTATTTTCCTTTGTAATTATTACTTTTGGAATTCTGGGAATCAGAAAAGGCAGCAAATGGGAAACTGTGATTGATGTCTTGGAAAGGATCACAGGAGCTCACCGTTTGCTGTAGAAAGAGAAAGGTCAGCAGGTAGCAGTGGATATTATGGATTGGTATACATATATGTGCTCTCAGTGTGGTTGGAAAGCAGTTCCTAGGAGAAAGACTACCAAGGAGCCTTCCCCTAGGTCATGGCACATGTTTAATCCCAAAGTCTGTAGCCAAAGCCTACAAAGCTCCATAAGACCAATATAGAAATGAAGCTGAAGTGACCAAATTTTCCATTAGCTTCCCCCCCCTTTCCTGATGTTTGCCAAAGAAATTTCTATGCTGAATTGGTCTGTCTTAGAAATAACTTCTCCAGATGGAGGCGGAGATGCTGTGCAGTGATGGTTGGCTGACCTGGTGACGCGAAGAGAGTCAATCCAAAGGATGGAGCTGGGTGAAAGGGAGGTTTTCCTTTCCCAGTGCTCAGCTGGAAGGGATCAATTGATGCTGCCATTGCCAGGGGGTGGGAGAAAATGTTTTTTATGGCTAATCCTTGATCCAAAGGGACATCTGGGATCATGGGGACAGGCTCAGTGCCCCACTATTGTGCCAGCCCCTCAGCAGAGGCCAGGAAAGGCTTGGCCTTCAAGGCAAAGGTTGTACCTGATGGCCCTGTGTTTGGAGGAGCAACATGTGTCAGTGGCACCTTTGATGCACAATCTGTTAGAACACTTGCCCAAAGGAAAACAGCCAACACTTGAGCAGACCTGGATGTCCAGAGCCTTATTTCAGCATCACAGAGAGGGCTGGACTCATTCAGGCTGCCCTGGAAGTTCGCTCCAGAGATGGCATCCTTCAGACAAGGGGTTCCTGGAGCAAATGACCCTGTATTTTAGTGCTTGCAAAAATGAATGTGCTGTGAATGCCTTGTGTGAATCCTCATAAAAGGCACAGAATACCTTAAAACCCGAGTCAACAAACACACACACACAAGTCTTGATGCAAATGCATCCCGGTCAGACAGGTCTGGATCCCATAACTACAAAGGTGTTTTATTTCCTGGAATTCTGACATCAAAGGGTGGATTTTCAAGACAAATAGCTGCTATTTTCATTTCTCTGGAGAAATCATACGATGTGATTGACAATTAAGATCAGAAAAAGATTTGATGGGCAAAAGATCAGGAAATAAATCTCCCCACACCACCAAATCCAGGGTTGTTATCAAGAGCTATTCATCCCCGCTCAGCACTATGAGGATCACAGGAATTTGGGACCTAATTTAAGGGTATTTTTTTAGTAACACTAACAGAGGATTGAGGAAATTTGGCTTAGTTTTACCTGCTACAACGCTCTGTAACAGCTAGAGTGAAGGAACAGATATTGAGCTGGATTCCCTGAAGATGGCACAATGGAGACATGGGCTTGCAGCATCCCCCACTGGGCATTTTAACCCGTTGAGGCCAAGAGCCTTTCCCACACAGTGAGCAAACATCATCATCTTCCTCCATCCACATGGAAAAGTTACAATAAGGGGTAAAACCAAGTACCATTTAAGATGCATTGGTAAGTGGCGGTGACAAACATGTCACACCAAGTGGTTGTTAGCTGCGATGGCAGGGAGGGAGAAGGGGAGACAACAGTCACAGCCACCCCTAAAAATCAGGAGGGTTAACTGAGCCTTGTCTCCACACATCTCTGACTATTGGGGAGTCTGGGCTAGGTTTGACATTGATTGACCATCTTATTCCAAAGAAAGAACATTTTATTTCCTGAGTCTATTATATTTGTGTGTCACAACCGCATAGTCCAGCCTCCTCTGGTAACAGGCAAAGGCATATGGTTTTATTTCTCTAGTAAGCCTAATAGTGTGCAAGAGGCAAGGTTCTGATGCTGGGTTGGTTTTCCCCCAAGGGAACTCAAGGGTCCTGAGTCCTGAGGTGTGGTGCAAGCTCAATCCAAGTCTTGGTTTGGATCTTCTGCCTTACTTCAGTCCTAGTTTGAAGGCTCTTTGAGAAACAACTTCAAAACATGGACTCAGGGTTAGGAGATGAGGATTGTATTGGAGGAAGCGTGATTGACCCTGATGGTCCCACTGGCTGCTATTAAGGCAGGCCTTGGCATTTAATAGGGAATTAATAAAGAAGGAAAGGTGATCTTCTCAGTGCCATAACCAGAAGTAGCTGGGGCAGTCATGTTTTAATCTAACCAAGGGGCCAGATACAATGATTGGGTAGGGGCTAAGTCCTTCCTCTCTCCTACATTAACCCCCCCCCCAGACCAAGCTGCTGTGCTGATGTGCTCTGTCAAGCAAAAGGTGCTCTCCTGATGTACCATCACTTACTCTATTACTCAGAGCTCTTCTGTGGCCCTTTGAGGTGCCCAGATCCTACAGTGCCATGGGGATGCTAACATTGCCCTACGGCCCAGAGACGCTGTCAGTTACACACTACAGTAACAGGAGTTACCAAAGCACAAGAGGAACTTGGCATCCCTTTGTATTTACTGCTCATGATCTGGACAGAGTGAGCTAAAACTACTTTCAGGTGGGAGCCTCTGCCACCGGCTGCACAAGCACGTGGCTTTCTTTTCTCCTTTAACTCCCCCAAAACCTGCCCAAAGACAGCATCATTATTTCCCAGTTGTTCCACCCTCAATCCAGGAAAGCACCTTAAGCACACGCTTAACTTTTGGTATGTGAGTAATCCCGCTCCTCTTTGGCAAAGCACTTAAGCACATGCTTAATTTTGAGGTTGTTCTTGAGCACAGTGAAATGTAAGCTGGTGTTTGAGTGCTCTGCTGGAGAGGAGCCAGAGCGCTCAGCACCTCAGTGGCTTCAGCTACTCAAAGAAAGCTTCAAGCAAGCTGTTAACTTTAAGTACTTGCTTAAGTTTCAGGTGTAATGTGGTATAAAGCCTTAACCTGTGAAGCCGTAAGTGAGTAATGTGGACAAATGCCAGCCAGAGCTGGTAAAAGAATGAAGAAAAGGTCCCTCATTGTTCTTCATCTTTCTCTCTTTTTGCTGGTATTTTGCTGGTTTTGAAACATTGGCACCTCTCTGTATGACTTCAGAGTAGCCAAAACTGATTCAAAAAGCCCAAAGTTGGTCAAGATCTTGAATGTGTCAATTTTCCTTCCCACTCGAAGGACAGTGACCTTTCTTATGACTTTGTTATGAAGTCAACATGTACATATGTTGTAGAAAATGGGTTGTAAATGTTTTTAAGGAAGACATGAATGTGTCTGTGCATATATACGCACACGCACACGTATATGCACTATATATACAGATACATTTCTCTTCCCCTAAATCGGAGAAGCTTGCTTAATAAGGGATGCAACTTTGCAATGGTATGGAAGGCAAAAGCCAGCTGCAGAGAGCATTTCAAACAATACCTGTGCTCTTAAGGCTTCCTGCCCATCCCTGCACAAGGGCATGCATTAAACATATCCCAGTGTGAAAGCTTGTCTTCTTGGTGGTTTTCAAGTTCCGGAGGTTTGTGAATCATCAAACAACATCCCTGGCTAAGATCTGAACGTTGCCTATGTGAGCACACATGTCAGTAACATTTTATGGAGGGGGGGGGTGGAATTCCACTTTTTAAGGGGAAAAAAAGAAAGGAGCAGAGGTTTAGATCTGGTTCTCTTTAAAATATGGCAGCTGTTTGAAAGCTGCCTACAAGTTCAAAATGTTAGAAGCTGGTATTAGAAGCTCAAACCTGGTGTTAACAGAAATGAAGGGATGGATAGCACGACCACATATGTGATACTGATGCAAGAGTCGATGGGAAGTCAAAGAGAGAGTGCTCTTGTAACATACTTGTAAATGATATTTAAGGTCCTTTTCAGTCTTATGCCCATAGAGGATAACTGTCTGCCATCCCCAGGGCATGATAAAAGGCTTTCTCCAGCTCAAGCTGAGCTGGAGATGCTGGTGAAGACAGTGATGAGGAAACAGGATTGATTTCCCTTGCATGATGGCCACGTGGACATGGAAGAGAGCTTGTTCTGACCTCTCAACAGAAACGGGAATATTCTGTTTTCTCCAAAAGCAAACGAACACAAAAAATGAAGGTGGAACAAAACTTCTGTTTTAATGAATTCTGGTCGATTTTGGATACTTTTCCAAGCCAAGCCACTTTTAACAAGAAAAATAATACCGATGGATGAATGGATATTAACAATGAAATAAAACGTTTGACAATTGTCCAAGTAAAACCTTTTCATTTTAACTATGTCAAAGCGCAGCATTTTGACACCTAAGCAAACTTAAACATATATTTTTCTCCTTAAACCCCACTGCCTTGCCAAGCTTTAATTCAGTACATGATTCTGCCCTACCCAAAAGGCATCTTTTGGTGGTCATAACTGTTCTGGCACTTCCTTTCCTACAGCAGTGGGAGAGGAGAGTAATGTCAAGTAATGTAATGTAAAATAAGAGCAATGTAAAAGAGGAAAGTAAAGTAATGCTACCTCTTGTAGCATTTGTTTCCCCAGAGATGTGACCTATATGACAGGATGTGGCTGCCCTAAAGGCATCTCCTGTGAAGATGTGTCCACTGTCCTTGTAGATGCATGGAGTTGGTCCATAGCACCAGCAAACCAATGCCAACTTATTCATTCAAGTCTCCATCTCCCATGAGTTTCCCCAATACCCAGTTCCCCAGCGAAGAAGGAGCATTTTGTACATATGTTTGCTCTTAACCCCTCTTTTGGTAGGAACCCGTCAGAGGAAGGGGTTAATACGCCTGCAAAACAGCCAAGGGAAACGGGAGAGCCAGGAAGCCCAGGTCTTCGCTGGTGTCTGTCATTGCAGGGTCTGTCTTTCAAAGCCTATATAAATAAACTCCCTAGTAAACTCAGCAGTTTTGTCATCATAAAGGCTGGCAGCCTTTCCTGGCAATAAAATAAACCCTAATCATTCCTTCAAATAAAACACAAATAGCAGCAATGCCTTCACAGGAGGCTCTGGCTGCACTGGCTTCTCCCCCCCTCCCAGCTCCTCCAGCCACCCCACCATGTGCGTGCCATGCCAGCCCATGATGGATGGAGGAATGCAGGGGCACACTGCTGCTAAATGCCTAAAAGGAAACAGACTCTAGGTCTGCAACGTAAATCAGGAAAGGGCAAGGAGCTCAAACGAAATAAGAAACCACTCTGATCCTCCTGCTGCACAGCTCAAGCAGAGCAGAAATACTCCTGTTCCCTCCACGAATCCCAAGGATGCAGCTTTCCTTCCCTTCCTCATGCACACCTATTGCCTTTCCAGCTCTCTTTTCCTATGAAACAAAAAAGATCTGATTCTCTGCCTCAGGAGAAGCCTGCTCTTGCCATTTTCCCTCTGCAGTGTGGCCGATTGAAACCCACGCTTCACAAAGAATATGTTCAATGGACAACCAGCAAAAGAGAAAACCTTGAGTCAAGAATTTATGCCTACAGGACGAGGGATACCCCATCCCTTTTCCTATAGGAAGTTAACCAGAAAGCAAGGAAATGTGAGCAGAAAGGACTGCAAAAGTGTAAAAGAAAGAAAAGTGAGGTGAAACTTGTTGTGCATTAGTTTATGGCCATTTCTCTTCGACCTGTTGCTGGGCACCACTAAAAAAAGTCTGGCACCATCCTCCTGGTACCCAAGTTTGAGCTATTTATATGAAGCTATTTACATATAAAGGCCCTTCTCTTTTGAGCCTTGCTCTGCAAGATGCATCAGAGAGCAAAAAAGGAAGATGGAAGTGGCAAAAGAAGCTGAAACTATCAGTTTTTAACAACTTTTTATCTAGAACGTTATTCATTTGTTTGATTAGGAAATAGATGATGGGGTTTATAGGGACGCAGATTGGAGGACATCAGTTTGCATCCTGCTCTCACACAGATTCACTTGCTCCCAAAGGGATGTACCTGATCCCTTTTCCATACCAACCCTTCCTTCTGCGTGTTGACTATTCAGCTGACTAGCAGCACACAGCACACACTTGTGCATTATCTCCCTGGCCTCCCAGCTCAATTGCATCGACACTGCAGCATACATGGCAGCTACAATTGCTATTAAACAGCGACGACTCGAACACGCTCGATAGGCATCGTGGCAGGGGGTGCTCAGTGACACCAAAGGGCACTGTTTGGTTGTGCATCCATTTCAAAACCAAGCACAATATGGTCCAGTTTTAGTCATCTGTAAAATAGAGCTGCTGGCTGCTGTCCTAGCACGGCGTCAGCCTCTCCAGATGATGAAAGAATGCCACTTGGGCCGGGTCTTTGGCACAGTCCATCTCCCTCTGCATTAGATCTAAGCAACAGAAGTTTTGCCAAGTGCTTTGTGTTTTGGGGGTGAGGGTTGCAATGAAAATACCCAGTTCTGGAAACTTCAGCACGTTTTGCTGAAGTTGTGCAGGACTTTCACATTGAGAAATGTTGCCCAAAACCCTGAGGAATGGGTTTCTTCTGACATATAGTCACAAACAAGACATCAGAGCAGCTTCCAGTGCCTAAAGGGGCTACAAAAGGGGGGCTTGGAGCAACCTGCACTAGTGGAAGGTGTCCCTACCTTGGAACTGGATGAGCTCTAAGGTCCCTTCCAACCCAAACCAGCCTGGGATTCTATGATTCTGTGATTCTGTGATTCTAAGACACTTGCCTTCGAGGCAGCCACAGTAGCCACTGAGTCACAGGCTACTGCCTAATCCCAACACAGTTCTCCCAGTTCAACAAACTCATCCCACTGTGGAAACCACATGACACAGCAAGGCCATGGTTGTTTCCTGCAGGAGCATTATCCCACTGGAATAATATCCGCAAAGAACAAAGGCCCACTGGGCAAAGCTCAAAGCTGGAAAAAAAGGAGCCTGAAAAGCGAAGGGAAAATGCCTTCAAAAATCCTGTGGCATTGCTAATGAAAAATAAACATCCATTTTGCATCTGCAGGGAAAGGGAAAGAAAATGAAGTCAAAGCGCAAGGTTCTTCTATTCTAGGAATTCTCTCCATTGAAGACTGTCAAATACTGCCTGCCAACACTTGGGAGAATGACAACAGCGTCTTTAAGTGCAATGAATCAAAGCCCCAGAGTCAAATTTTATGGAACCCAAACTGCTATTCTTAGAAATCATCCCCAATCAAATAATAAACAAGTCATCAGGAAAAGAACCCTTCAAACTCGCAGGGGAGATCAACCCTCATCTGAGTGGAAACAAAACCTCAAATGAGCCACATCGTCATTCCCACCCTTCCCTAATTGCAGCCTTGTTCAAGGGCAGGACCAAGCGGTTGGAAGGCTGCAGAACTGAGTGTAGGAGATGGCGTTTTAAGAAGATAGAAAGGTATAAAATAGTACCTTTTTCCTTGTGACAGGCTCCAGAGATGATGCTTTGCCAAGGTCTAGGACAGCTGTAGAATGGATGGGCAGGATCATCAAACAGGACACCAAACAACGATGTCAAAAGTACAATACAGCAATGGGGACAACCTGAAATCAGGACCCAAACTGTATTTGGAAGTGATTGAGGGAGTGCTCTGCAATGTCTTAGGTCAGGAGCAAAAACCTCTCTGGTTGAGCAGGCAGAGGCATAAAGAGATGTAGCTCTTGATGCAGGCGAGATACCCGAACACAGGGAAGCTCTCAGCCAGGTTTGATGGCTTCTTCAACATAGGACATCTACAAACAAAGATATGGCATTTTATCCCCTGAAATGAGTAAATCATGAGAAAAGATTTTAATGCCAGAGCTACTGAGTGAAAACACTACCTGTATCTAGCCAAAATAGCTGCTTTTAATGAAGAGCAGAGGCCCATGCACTTCCACCACGTGAGAAAACACAAAGCAGGTTGCCCTCAGCCTTGGAGGACTCCAGTTCTCCTTTTCCAGCCCTGGTGTTGATGCATGTGGGGTAAGCATGTCAGAGAGGGGCAGCTCGCTGTCTTAGCTATGGTGAGATTCATGTTGCACATAGACTTGCCTCGACTTGCTCTTTTCTATGGGAACAAAAGCATCTTGGGATGGTCCCACCACCAAAGTGGGGAGACTGTGCTGATGACAGGCCTTGGAATGATCTCTGCCACATATGTGTTGGTGGGAGAAAAGGGGATATTCATGGGCTGAAAAGTGAAGATGCTCTTTAGGAAGTATCATTGTGAATTTACCTCTCTGGAACTGCTTCAAATGTGAGTGCTCATGGAACAGGGCTTTCTGCAGTGAAAACCTTCATTTCACACAAAATATTCCCAGAGAAAAAGGCAAAAATCAAACAAATTTGTATTCTTTACAAACAAAACCAAACCAAGCTGCTTGGATGAGTCCCTAAAAATTCCCACCGCAGCAGCACAGGGAAAACCAAAAAGCCTGGAAAACCAATTCACCCCACATGGGCATTGAGAGGCCTCTGTTACTTGCAGGTATATTCCGAGGGATTTCTTTTTTGGATCACACAAACACCAACAAAGTCATTAAAAGTCAGTTCTTTGCTTTTATTAGCAATAGCCAGGGCTGGATGATTCAAACCACATTCACTTTGCAGAAAGGAGGTTTTGATCAAAGCGTTTCTCAAATCAGATGAAAGACCATTATAAAATACGTTCATGCAATATGAGCCAGGAAGTGGGAATGGTTGTCCAGGAGAAGAGCTGGGAATAGAGCGAGATAAAACCCACCCAAACCCCCACCAAAACCCAAGCTAATACTACAGATAACCACCAAAACAGTGCTACGAAGTAAAGAAACCTTTATAGGGGCTGGGTTTCTTAATTTGTGCCATGAAGAATGTAATTACCGCTTTAAAACAGGACTGATTCAGTCAAGTTGTGTGATCCTTCAGTGGGATAGAACTGGGATTGCTTTGAATCTTTTCAGGTAGGTGACAGCATAGAATCATACAATAGGGTTGGAAAGGACTTTAAGATCACCTAGTTCCAGCATCCCAGGTATGACAAGAGTGGCCAAGCATGACACAACCAGGTTCTTCAGGATGGGAACTTCCCTTCTCAGGTGTTCTCTATCCACTCTTCTAACATAGGTGGTCATTTGCTGGGGAAGCCTTTTTGACTGTAGTTGCTGGTAAAGGTGAGATAATGGTCAGGGTGTGCGAAGTTGGAGAAGAAAAGGGCATGGCAGGGGGTTGGAACTGGATGATCTTAAGGTCCTTTCCAACCCTATGTATTCTATGATGGGTGAGCAGAACAGAGAGATGCAGAAATAACCCTAAGGAGGCGGATGTTTTCCTGGGGAGAAATCCTGGTGGGAAGCTCATCCTTGCTAGCACAGGGCTGTGCTCAGCCTTGGGTGGTGCATGAAGAGTGCTTCCCTTCAGCATCTGAGGGAATTAAACACAGAAACCTTCACCCCTGTTTATTCTAATAGCCTTTCACCCTTGTTTTGGCAGTGGGGAAGATGCTGAGTGTATCACATATATCCCAGCTCTATACAGGTCTTCAGTTCTTTCTATCAAAGGGCACTGGGACAGGTTTCTGTGTGGACATACCTGCTCTAGCCTGAAACGCACTCAAGTGTGTCCATGGAGCTTAACACTGCCTAATTCACTCTGTCAAAGCAACCAGAGACTGACAAGAACTTGAGGCAATGAGGCTGCTTTGTTTGAGGAGACCTTGGGTATCCCTGCATTTGGGTACTATCATCTGTTTCATCAGCGTTTTAGGGGGTGGTGAAACCACAGTGTATTTCCCATTGGGACATTGGTGTGGATTTCCTTGGTACCAGCCCCCTCCACCTCCTGCCTTCAGGGTGGTTTGGGATCGCTCCTGCTGGTGGAACGGTATCATCCAGGAGAATACTGCAAAGGCAGGAAGGAAAGCGTGACCTTTTGCTCACAACTACCTCGTGTTGTCCCATGGAGAGCTGCTGCAGCTCTGGTGTTCAAATGGCTATGCTGGGGCACAGCAAAGTATTCACCAAAGCTGTGATTTGCAGCACCGTATCCATGCATTAAAACTCATCTGTCAAGAAGAAAAGGCTCATATAAATGATGATCTATAAATGGATCATATAAATGATGATCTATAAATGGATCATATAAAGGCTCGTGTAAATGATGATGGGACAGCAGTTTCCCACTCTAAACGCAGGACATTTCCCAGCACAACCACCATGGTGACTCCTGCATCCAGGGTCAGCTTCTGCACAGTTCCCATCCTGAAGAATCTGACTCCAAAAGAAGAGTCATTTCAAATCAAATGGGTTTATGTTTGTGGCTTTGGGTTGGTTTTGGTTTGAATCTAATTCTTTGGTTTAGCCAAATCAGTGACACAATAATGCTCACAAGAGAACTCCAACCTGAGCAGCCACAACCAGGCTTGAAGCTGAAAACCAACCTGAAAGGAGTCAGTTTTCCTCAGCGACATGAAAGAAGTGTGACATTTCATTATTTGTTGGGAATGCAGACGAAAATCCCAGGGAATGCATATGTGCTACAGGAGTATTTCTAGTTCATGGACATTTCACAGCCCTCAAAACGCTGTTTTAAATCATTTACCAAGAGAAACTGTTTTCCAGCGAGGTGCAGATTTCAGTCAGCTTCAGACAAAGCATCTCCTCTCAAGACTTTAAATCCAGAAGCTCTTCCAGGGAAGTCGTTCCCTTTCTTTCTGAAGCAATCAAAGTAATGAGATGTTCTCATCTACTCTTCCATGGCCCCTGCACTGCAAGCTGCTAAGAGTGTCAAGGCAGAAGCCAGCTGCCCAAATGAATGGTTTCTGATTCATTAGGAACCATCATTCATCAAACAAACCCAAAATGATAGCAATTCCAGGCAGAGTGAGCCATTGGGGTACAACTTAGGAGAGAAACACTGCCTTGCATTAGCTCTTTGCCTGCCCTTTGCTGGCAGAACCTCCCTGTGGGAATCCCCAGCACAGCCTGCACATGGACAGTGATATTCACTGCCGCAGAGGTTTCTAACATGAAACCTGCAGGTTTTCTCCTATCTGATGTGCTATTCAGCTTCCCTTCCAGCACCAGAGACACCTTTACCAGGAGATTTACAGTCATAGAAATCCCAGCCTGGTTTGGGTTGGAAGGGGCCTTAAAGCTCATCCATTCCCAACCCCCTGCCACGGGCAGGGACAGCTTCCACTGGAGCAGCTTGCTCCAAGCCCCTGTGTCCAACCTGGCCTTGAACACTGCCACGGATGGGGCAGCCACAGCTTCTCTGGGCACCCTGTGCCAGCGCCTCAGCACCCTCACAGGGAAGAGCTTCTTCCTTATCTCCAACCTGAACTTGCCCTGTTTCAGTTTGAACCCATCACCCCTTGTCCTCCTGCTACGGTCCCTGATGAAGAGCCCCTCTCTGCATCCTTGTAGCCCCCTTTAGACACTGGAAGCTGCTCTGAGGTCTCCACGCAGTTTCTCTTCTCCAGGCTGAACAGCCTCAGCATTAGTTCTGCTCACTCAGTTCTTTTAATGCGTTTTAACCTGGAGACCTTCATAAGAATACCCCACTCAGCCAAATCCTTTCACCCTAGCCCCCATGGGCTGCCTGTTAAAGACAGGCTTCCCTCATCTTTAACCCCACCAGGAAGCACTCATGCTCTGGGGTAACTTCAGGTTCCTGCAAGTGCTCGAGAGCTTCCTGGTGGCCTGGAGCTTCAAGCCAGCACCCACCCACATTTGTGGTGCCTTTGAACTGCTTATAAATAGATCGCGCTCATGCGGCTGTTTCATGTGCAACCATGGGAGCGAGGGGAAGCGGCTCAGATCTCAGGCACAATGTACAGGCTCTGGTGTCATCCCGGCCATCCATCACTGCTGAGAGCATTATGAAATCCAGAAGAGACTCTGACATGCGATTTGCTCACTCCATCCATGGGGGGAGAAGAGGGCTGGGGAGAAAACCAGGGCGGGCTTTTTTTAGGGAAGCGAGCAAGCGAACTGGCAGAATTCCTGCCACAAGGAATGAATTTGCACACACACTTTGATCCCTTTATGATTTTTTTATTTGTGTTAGCCACATCCTCTTCGCTGCACCACTCAGCAAAAGATGCTTTAAATTAGATGAGGCTTGGAAAACACTCTCTTTGTGGCTCCCTTCCCCCCCCCCCATCCCCTGCCTTGCCTGCCCCCAAGGCTTAGCATTGGTCTGGTAGCCAGAGCTTTGCCTAACATGAAACTGGCACAAATGAAAAGGCGGATAAATAAAGGTCCAGGAATCTTGTTTGTCAGATTTAATCCATCACGTTTCCCAAGCAGCCTGGTCAAAAACTTCTGCAGCAGTGTTTACATCATCCTGATTGAAAGCTACATCCGTGCATATAAATACCATTCCTGGATGGAGCTCCAGTTTCACATGAAGGCAGTTATCGCCCCGTCTGCCCTCAGACATTGACAAAAGGAAGCAACCTGCCCTCATCCTGCCCAATCCAGCCTCCAGCACTCGTCCACTCTTTATTTCCCTTCCTTTTCTGGTGAATGTTGACCAGTTCTGGGGTTTTCTGCTATCCACAATGGGTGATAAGCAACTGGAATTCATGACAGTATGAGGAGATGGTTAATCACCATGCTAATGAAAGTGACACAGTGCATGCACTTAGACATGCAACCTGGTTGGGTTCTGCATCACCAGGAGCCACGTGTCTAGTACTGTGCACTGGGGATGGGAGCAGCAACCCTGCTTTGAGGTGGGCAAAACCATCAGCAACACATGTCAAAGCCAGTGCAATGAGAGATGTTTTCCATTTTAGTGACTGGAAGAGGAAAATAACTCTTTCAGCATGAGATCAAGGAGTAAGAGATGGTCACTGGCCCTACATACAGGCAATCGAGGGCAGGTGATCATGCCTGATAATGCTGTGATGAGGGTGGTGAGGCTTGGAGCAAGCTGCTCTAGTGGAAGGTGTCCCTGCCCGTGGCAGGGGGTTGCAGCTGGATGAGCTTTAAGATCCCTTCCAACTCAAACCAGGCTGGGATTCTATGGTTCTATGGTGGTGAAGTTTAGAAAGGACCATAGACCACAGAGAGTCTGACACCTCCATGTGCCATGGGCCACCAAACATGTCCCTTCAACAGATTAAGTCTAAGAGTCTAAGATTAAGTCAACAGATAAAGCTAAGGGACTAAATAGAAGGCAAAGGAAAGCCTAACCTGGCACATTTTGTCTCCTCAAAAATGATGCTTTCTGTTTATTTCATGGGCTCCTCCTGTTAAAGGAAAACCAAACCAAACTGTACTTTTCCATTCTCACCTTCCCCATTCCCCAACATTTTTCCATGGCAAAAATTATTCATCACATGGATGCAAATCATCCCTGTAAACTGCATTTTTTGTGGTAAATGTTTTCATCACACAATGTCATGCTATGTTGCCTCATCCCACTCTGCTACATCTATTTCTATAACTTACACATACTTTGCCTAATCAACTCCCCTTACAGAGTAAAGGGGATATTACAATGCACTTGGACACTATCACACAGTTCAATCACTTCATTTTGTAAGCCTCATCCTGCTTTGGCGCAGGATGTTTCATCACATGGATTGCCAGTATTGTCCAGAGGTTGGATTTTGCAAATGGATGGGAGACAGACATCTTAGCATTGAAAGGCTTTGAAAGAAACAGGCTCTGACTTGGGCATTCCCTTGGGTTTGGGATGGTTTTTGAGCCCTTAGCATTGAAAACCTCCAGCCCAAAAGGAAACAGCACCAGTTTTATCCAGCACAGACATTTCCCAGGTGGCTCTAAACACACCTTGGAATGAAATGAAGGCTGTCGGATGATGCAGCACAGATAAATCGTGTTTTACCTATCAGAAAACACCCACCTACTTCCTTATAAGTGCTGTTAGCATCCCTACTTCTGAAGTGAGGACCTTGCAGAGGACTAATGCAGCGCTACCTCAGGTAACAGCAAACCCTATAACCTTTTATCCAATGTTTTTAATCCCATTAAAGAGAAAACAAGCGGCTGTAAACCTACTTTTCCCCTTCCTCCTTCACCTCTTGCCTTACTCCAAAGCAGGAGCTGCTTCTGGCCTCCAGATGTCAAAGCCACAAGCTCTTCCCCTTCTGCTATTTTTGCCGCACGCTTTGATCTCTTGTAATGGCTCCTTAGGGAAGCAGGGGGAGGCACACGGGGCTGTGGATGCCCCCTCCAAGCCCATGGGGCTTTGCCCCCTTGCTTCCCGTTGCCCTTCCTATGGATGGGAAGGAAATGCGCCCAAAAAGTGGGGTGCGAAACAGGGAGTGAGGGGGGGGAACAGCAGTGGGAAGGGGTAGGCAGTAAGGCTGGAAGAAGGCAAAGAGGGAAGGGAGATGGGAAGGAAGGGTGAGCAGGGCTGAGCAGAAGGGCTGGAGGGCACCTGCCTGTGGACTCTGAGTTGGAATGGGTCTTGTGTGGGGTGGGAAGGAGTTTTTCCCTTATGGCACATAGCTCTGAGACAAAGTGGGATGCAGGACCTGACACCAAGACTATCTCGACCCATGGGGGCAGTGCAGAAGACAGCACTCAATAGCCACTGCCTGCCTTCCCTCCTCCCTAAAGAAACCTCACCTGCTTCAGGGCCATCTGATCGCCCTGGACTTTCCTATTCACTGTACTGAGGGTTGAAGACTAGCATTAAAGGCAGTGGAATGTGCTATATATAGCAGCGTAAGCACGGTGACACATGAATCACTCGCTACCGGAGGGGTGCCTGACCTCCAGGCATCCCCAAAAGAGATGGGATTCCCTTTCAAAGGCAGCTGAGTCATGCCCAGAGCAGTGTCTCTGTTATAATTCACTGCATGATCAATGGGCTGCATTGCCCCATAGTGTCTTAGATCGACTAACACCTTGAAACCCACCCTCTCTCCACTAAAGACATAAAAAATAGGACTTTTTCATGCAAAACTCTACAAGGAAAATGAAATTATACTATCAGTGGGACTCATTTCTGGAGCAAAGAAAGCAATATTACAGCTAGAGAGTTAATGTCCAGTTCAAGAGTCATGAGTATCTTCTTTCTCCTTCCCTGCCAATGTTTTATTGCTGGGGTGGGTGACATAAGAAAGCTTTCACAGCACAGCTTAGCTTGCCTTGAGAGACTCATTCAACGACTCCAGGCTGGTAACAGTGCTGAGAGGACTCATGTCTTGATGCTTTTACTGCCAAAGAAGAAGACAAAGATGAAAATTGGTGTTTTTAAAAGCCCACAGGGACAGGGTGAGGGGGAATGGAAACTGATGCTTGTGACCAAAGCAAATCGCATCAGGTATTTGCCCAGTCTCTGCATCCTGCTGAGAGCCTGGGCTGAAGAAACATTCAGGGCATATTGCATGGACAGAGGTGGGCAATGACAGTGTAACCCACACGGACAAGCTGCCATAGGCAAAGTGCTGTTGAGTGCAACTCCTGGTGCTTTAGTTGCTTTGGTTTTCCAATGGGAATTACAATAGAGGCTTCATTCGCTATGGGTGTGCAAAGACCATTGAAAAGCACATCTTCCATAGGGCCACCTTTGTCCCTTTACCTTCCAAACAGATCACTGCATTTTAACAGTGAATATCCCCATTAAGGGTGCTCCAGGACAAACATTTTTACTGTGGACTTCTCACTTTTGGGGCCAGTGAACGAAATTGCAAGTTCACCTAAGGAGCAGCAAACTTAAGGCCTTCTGTGTCACCCTCACATTGTCCAGGGCACCTGAGATTGGAGAATTGACTTCAGAGCTTTAAGTTAACAGGAATGAATATAAAACCTCAGGTGGGCTCTCTGATTCAAGCAGACCTTATTGAAAGCTTCATTTCTTGCCTAAAGAGGGGTAGTACTCTGGGATAACACTGCTTCTTTGCCAGGTGATGGATATTACAGTGCGATGCCCTTTGGCTGCAAAGGGGCTCTTGGCAGCAGCAGCTCACCAAGCACTTCCCCAAAACCTAGCTCCATCAGCTCTGTCTGAGCCTCTTAATCCAATCCAGATGTGCCAGCAGAGATCCTGGCACAGGCTGCCTGCCATTCCCCTCCGATGGCCAGCCACTTCTAGGCACTGGGAATGCCTCATGCCTGCACATCTGGGCATCCTTGTTGGCCTCATGTCGCCCAGGCAGGCTGCACATCAGTGTGGCAGAGGGTTGTTGAGGCATCCTGAAGCCTGGTTATAACCATTTTGCAGGTGACAAAGGCAAACAGCAACAGCGAGCTTGGGAGTTACACTGGATGAGCTTTAAGGTCCCTTCCAACCCTAGGGTTCTGTGAAACCCAAGCCAGAGCAGATTCTGGCGGCAGAGCACAAAGGTGATTTAGAAGGTAAAACACTTGAGTTTGTGTTGAATTCCCCTTTCCTCTGCTCCCCAGCACCCACCCGGCTGCCTGTTATCCTCCAGCCCTCCCTTGCTCCCAGCTACCATCACCTCATTGCTCATTGTGGCACTGCTCAGGGTGACGACAGGCACGCTTCACACATGCTGAGGCGCTGCACATCAGAGTCCTCCTTGGCCACCTCCACATCCGTGCAGGAGCTCCCCTTCACCTGAAGGGCAAGAGAGCGCACATGGGGATGCTCCATGCTCCCAAGCACCCACCATCTACCTTCCCCTGGGCATTTTGGGGTCGCCACACTGCTGTAAAGTGAGTAAACCCAGTGTCAACAATGTGCAAGCAGGTGTTTCCTCTCCATACATACATGCACATACACACACATACACATATACGTATAGCCCTGATGTGGCACTGCAACGCCTCGCTGCTTTCTGTTGAACAGCTTCAGTTTTGCCCCCAGGGCACTTGCGAAAACAAGGCCATGATACACATTACAGATACCACAACAGAAATCTCCTCTCCTGCAAATACATTGACTCTTTCCCTTGTAAACATATCAAGTTGAGATCAAAATTCCCTCCCTCCAAATGAATTCCTGCATCTCCGCTAGCTGCATATTTGTGGCTGTTTAGTATTCCCAATTTAGGCATTGGCAGAAACAAAGAAGCAGTGAGTATAAGAACACATATGCTGAGAAATGCAGTGCTGAAGGGCATCCCTCCCTTCATTTAAATAGTAGAACTAAAATATCTCATGTGTGTGTGTGTGTACACATATGCACATATGTCATGGCACTTAAGCAAACATTAGATCCGCAGACCACTCAGCATTTGCTTCTCCTATGATCACATTTGGAAAAGTGCTAATGCCTTATGGGAAATGTGGAATCAAATGTAAATATTTTGTTCCAAAGCAACATAGCTTACCACTGTGCTTCCCTGCCTCAATCCTTCCTCACGGCAAACAGCAAGTCATCATGCACCCAATGCTTCTGCTTTCTCCATGTAGAAATCACTCCTTTGTCCCTTTGAAACAGCCGAACTGGGAGCAGTTTTTTCCCAGGTATGTTTTTAATGCTTTACAAATCATCAGTTCCTATTGCCTGCCTGTTGGGGAAAACAAACAAATCTATCCAAGACAACTGCCAGGGAAACCTTATAAACTTCTAAGAGTCTTCCAATAGCTAAAGGGGCTGCAGGAAAGCTGGAGAGGGGCTTTGGACAAGGGCCTGTAGGGACAGGACAAGGGGAATGGCTTTAAGCTGCCAGAGGGGAGACTGA
>WYDI02026156.1:24985-36562 GCA_009867235.2 Psittacus erithacus
TGGCTGCCCCATCCCTGGCAGTGCTCAAGGCCAGGTTGGACACAGGGGCTTGGAGCAAGCTGCTCCAGTGGAAGGTGGTCCTGGATGAGCCCTGCTACTGGTGTATGGGATAGCACTCTCCAGTGGGAAGGGTTTGATGGCCACAGCCATGCAGTACTGCCTCTGGGCTCCTTACTAGCTGCCTCTGCTCAGTGGGCTTAGCTTAAGCAAGGTGTTTGCATAAGAGCACACTAGGAGATAGAGACAGATGACAAAATCAAAGATAACTCAGTGTATACATCTGCCTTAGATTCACTTTTTGCCAGCGATTCCTGTTCTCTTTAGATGGAGACAACACCATGTGGTTGCTTAACACAGACCTCAGTCAGCACTGATGGGAAGGGTGGCTTTTCCTGGACAGCCAGCAATCTCTCAGGATGAGGGAACTCCCAAGCCATAGAGGGTTAAAAGGCATGGGGGGAATATGTGCTCTGAGGATGAATTTATGAACCTTAATAAGGCTGCTGGGGGAGGAAAGATAATCAGCGCAAACTGAAAACTGCTCCAGCATTTGCATTCCTCCACCTTCTGTCCTAGAGGCAGGCAGACATTCCCCCTCCTGTCCTGCCAAGAAAAGGAATGGCTGTAAAACTGCTGATATCATTTTCAGTTCCTCCCCCCACTATGAATCTGCAAACCTCATCCCTGCTTCCCTCTCCAAGAGCAGGGAATGGTTCGGGTTAAATGAGTGTGGAGGTTGGAAAGCCTGGAATTGGAATAATTTCCCTGCTGGCCTTCCAAGGGCTCTGACAAAGGGGAAAAGCCCCCAGGCACAACTGGAGAACAAGATCTCCTGCCAGAGCTTCTTCCGCTTACACCTCTCAGTGCTTCACCTCATGAGGTCTGCTTTAGCACTTAGGTGGTGGGGCAGAGCCAGGCAGAAGGTTGGTTTTCTCACCTTCAGCTTTTGTAGATGGAAGATGGTGGCACTGTTTTGAGCACAACCCTTATGTTTGCACCTTTCAGGCTTGAATATGCTTTAAGATAGGATTGGGAAGCCTAGAGGAACTAAAAGGTGCTAAGTACAGTTATGCTTCAAAAGGCAGATGAAGGTTTCCAAGAATCCAGCGTGAGGAGAAAGGGATGACATGAGGAAGAGGGATGCACAGGGGGATGCAAGGCATCTACAGAAATCCTTGAAGGAAGCTTGGTTTGTGCTATCTTTGCAAGGTCTGTTCCCCTGATCACACACATAAACTGAGCTGATTCAAAGGGCAGTGTAGCTACAGAGATCATAGAATCATAGACTGGTTTGGGTTGGAAAGGACCTTAAGATCTTAAGACCTTTCCCCTGTCTTGGCAGGGCTACATGGTCTCCTCGCACTGACACAAGGAGCCTGCAGCAGAGGTGTGTGTAGGACCCAGGCTTCATAAGCACAACTCTGCCTGTTAAGCACCAAACCAGCCTTCTCTCCAGATGAATAGGAGGCAATTCCAGCACTCTGGCAAAACTGCTTGGAGAGAGGCAACAGAGCCCCAAGGCTACCCCTAAATCTGTCACATAACACATCCTCCTTCCCTTAGCACTCACATATTGATATTGTTGGGGGAAAGAAACCAAAAGCAGCCCTGGCTGTCCCTGTGGGTCCCAGAGGAAATGGTTTTATAGGACTCTGGTGGATGCAGAAAATAACTTCCACTTAACGGCAGGCGCTGGCTCAGCATTTGCTGGCCCGAGACAGATCAAACACTTCAGTGCAATTCCCAAGTTATTGGTCCTCCAGCTCAGAGGTTCCCAGCCAAATCTTTCTCCTCTGCCTCCAAAACCTGGTTCTACTTTATATTCGGGATTAATATGCCTAAAACCACGTATTTATGACTGAGCAATACTTTCCTCACCTCCGCAAAAGCCCAGCACCCGGCTGGAGTCCAGGACACAGCAGCATCTCTTGCAAAGGTGCAGAGCATTTGTGTCCAGACCCCACAAGCACTTTGGGGTGCTTGAAATTGAAACGGACATTGCATTTCTGAACATGCACTGCAGAGCTGTGGAAACAGCACCCAGGATGAGAAGAGCACGTTAACCTTGGTGGAGAAAACCTTCACACTTTGGGAAGGGCCATGCGCAGCCCAGGAGGAGGAAAATGGCATGAGGAAATGGGACATTCACCCAGAGGGAGCTGTGCTACCAGCACCAGCTGGCTCTGCTCATGCTTTGATAAAGTCCCATTTTCTCTCCAAAAAAGAAACTTTACTGAGGGATTTCTTTTTTTCTCTCCCCCACTCCTTCCCTGCCCTTTCCCTCTGTCATAGTTCTGGCATGGTGTAAAGGGGAACAGATGTAGCAGACATTAATGATGGATGAAAGAAGAGAGAATCAGAGGAGGGTAAGAAACCACTCAGCTTCACCAATGCATCAACCCCTGATTATATCCCTGTGCTAAGCTGTCCTCTCCTCCTTCCATCCCCATCCAATGCACATACCTCACAGTGTTAAGGGGTGCAGAGTACACACAAAGCCTGTGTTGAAGGGTGAAGGGTTTCCATTATAAAGTTGAGCTCATGTGTTCAATTAAGGAAATGAAGAGGAACAAATTCATTACTTATTCCATGCTAAATTGTTCTTTCCAGCCAATGCCTAGAGAAGCTTTGGAGAAGTTGTTGGTCTTGGTTGTCCCAAGGAACATAATGAGCCTCCCAAACAGACACGGCCATTTGTCAAACCCGAGGGAGGGAGAGTTCAGGAATACATCAGTTTTATGCTGATTGCCTGTAGGAGAAAAGAAATAAATGATGTCAATATCTTCCAATGTGAGGCTTGAAAAATGTCTGATTTTCTGTTGTCAAAATCACAATAAAGCCAACAGCATCAGAATTCAGCCACATTTAATCATCTGTTAAAGCACCTCCTGCCTGCCACCAGACTGCTGGCAAGCTGCAAGAAGGGGTCTGCCCCATGCAGGGGGATGAGCCGGGAGCCAAGGGGGACACTGGTGCAGGTGTGTCCCACACTAACAGCACGTGGTGCACAGCAGGGTCCACCAGCAGCCCCAGACAAGGCAAAGGGATGGCCCACACGAGAACCCAGCCAGGGCTCCAACCTGGTCTCCGCCTGAGCACATCTATGGTGCAGATCTTGGTGACAGGCACCTTGTGCCCAGCTCCTCCATGACCCTGGCACATGCAGCTGGCACATGCAAGGGCATGAGACAGGCTGTCTCTGCACTGAGTCTCATTACCTTGCTCATGGATGAAAGCTTCTGGAAGTCCACTTCCTGCATCCAGCTGCCATCTATCTGCATCCCTCCCACAGAGCCAGCAGAGTTTATTGTTTTTAACCTACTGTTGGATAATAAGACAGATGTCCACACTGGGTCTTGTTTTGAATAGAATTAAACTAGAAACAAATGTATAAGACAGGATGAATGGATGTGGAGTGTGAATGTTCCAGCATGTCTGACTGAAGCAAGAAAGAGCTGATAGCTCCCATTTTATCTTTTTGAGGTAGATGCTTTTTAGCTGGGAGATGGAATTACCCCAGCAAAGGAGGAGGTCCTTGAAGTAAGACATGATTCCTGTAGGGAAGAGGGAGAAAACATAGCTGAAAGCATACAAAACACAAGAAAAGAGGTGTTTGCCTATTGCCTCTGCCTCCTAGCGTGGTCCCCTGGGATGGGCTGAAGCATTCAGATGGGGAACAGGAGAACAGGACAACCCTTTGACTTAATTCTGGAGGAAGGACATGCTCTTGGATGCCTTTGAAAGGCCAAAGGAGTATTCCTGAGGTGGTGCTTGATCAGAGCCCAGAACCATCTAGGGAAAGAAGAGGAAGAAAACAAACCAGGGGGGTGAAGCATAGCAGCAGAGGAAGGTAGGGTGAAGATGAAAGGAGAAGGGCAGATTCAGAGAGCCACTGAGCTGCCTCTGGAGCCAAGGAGTGAACCTGTTGGGTTCTGTTGGGTCTCCCTCCACCATCCCAGCACACGTGTGCATGTTTGCACAGCTGACTGTCGCTGACCCCAGCTGCTCGGAGCCGTTGGTGGGCTAAAGCGATGCTGGTTCCTCGCTGCCTGGGATGCTCCTGGGGCATCACCAGGGCAGCCCCAAGCTTGTGTGTGGTCAGGGCGCTGCCTTCCCTCCCAGAGCAAGAGATTACAGAGAGCACAGCTGAGGAACAAGAAATGCACCAGAAGGAAGCAAAATGGGAAGTGAGGAATGCAGCGCTGCAGCTGGCTGGGGCACCAGCACTTATCAATACAGTCTATTTTACTTCTTTAAAGCAGACATCAGTGATGCAGATGTATTTAATGCCTGTCCCAGCAGTCTATCCTTTCTGCAGCTGAAAAAGACAACCAGATCACCTCAGCCTACCCCAGGCTAGCAAAAGCAGGACAGAGGCAAGCCATCATGCCACAGGAATGAAGGGTTTGTCACCCCATCCATCATCTCTTCATCAGGGACTGCAGCGATAGGACAAGAGTGATGGGTTTAAAGTAAAACATGGGAAGTTCAGGTTGGATATAAGGAAGAAGTGAGTGGAAGGTGGCAGGGGGTTGGAACTGGATAAGTTTTAAGGTCCTTTCCAACCCAAATCATTCTATGATTCTATGATCTCTTGCATACAGACCGGAGACTGCCATTGCAGGAGAAACATCTGACACTAGCACGTGTCTTCCTCTTCCCAGCTTTCCTAGTAGCTTCTGATTGCCTGGGGTTTTTGATCAGGAGGTGTTGTTAGTATTTAAGCCACCATTCAGAGAAGAGCAGAGTCCAGGCATCACCTTTTTACCAGCTACTGTGAAAATCCCCATCTCAGTCTCCGCTTTGGAGCTGATGGGTCCAAATCTCAGCCACATTCATTCACTATAGCTTATTTTATCGGCAGGAACTGATGCAGCAAAGCAGGATGTGCTGGAGGACTCCAAACATCATTAAATGCCCCTGCAGACCAGTGTTACCTTCTGAGTTCAGAACAGAGCCAAACTCAGGAGGTCACAGTGTCACCCGCAGTGAGGTCCCATCTGAAACTCCTCTTGCTGTTTGAATTTCCCTGAGCATATTACCCTGCCCTGAGAGCTTTACTTCACTTGTTAGGTTTGGCATCTATTTGCGCACTATTTTAGTGCACTATTCTAGAATATGTTTCTGGTTTTGGCTATCTTCACCATCATCTTCTAACTATTCATATTTTCCTTCCAGTCACTGGACTCATGCCCATGCTGGTTGCAAGGCTTCAACACCAATGGCCATTTAATTCAATCTTCCTCTCTTTCAGGAGCACCTTCTCATAACACTGCCCTAGTACTGCTGTAAATCCATGGAAAATACAAACTTGGAGAAGCAGTAGTTTTGACTTATGGGAAGCACCTTGAAATACATCCCTGTGTATGCTTTGTATCATAAATGCTTTCTCTTCCTCTTCCACGAAACAGAAGGTCTCCCATAACATGTCCCTGATAGGACACAGGGCGATCCCCAGAAACTCAGAAGGCTAAAAACCCAATTTATCTCCCTGGAAAGCTGGAATCTGGCAGCCTGCTCCAGTGGGATAGAGCAGAAGGGATCTCCTGATCTGAACAAGTCTTCCCCCATTTTGGACCAGCCAAGGATTTACCTCTGCAGCCCCAGGAACCAAGAGAAGTCCGGAGGTCCCAGCAAAGAAAGAACAAGAAGGGACGTGCCTACCAGAACAAGAGAAGATAAGAAAAGGCTAGAAGAAGAAATAGACTTTCCTGAGCTTGACACATATTCCACATTCCTTCCTTTTCTCTTTGGGATTGAACTCCACATGACTCAGAAAATGCATCATGTCAAAATCCAGTCTTCTACTGTTAGCAAAGAAATAACACCTAAGAAACAGCAGGCTTAGCTGAAATGAAGGATGTCTAATTTGGTCTCCCTGTGCCTTACGATGTGATGATGAGGTTCCTCCTACCCTTAGGCCCTTGCTGTACTTGGTGCTCAGGCTCCATCCAAACCCTACGAGGCTCTCTCAGGACAATGACACTCCCTCCACTGCATGAGGAACGTTTGCCTGGATGTCTGCATTCAGCATGACTTCAGTGCCATATAACTTGGGTCAGCAGCACGGAGCAGGGAGGACATCACTGCTGGCCCTTGTATGGACAAAATACAGTGCAGCAGAGAGACAGAAAGGGAAGTTCTGAGTCCCACCTCAGGATGAGTCCCAACCTTAGGATGCAGCTGGTTAGAAACCCCAGAGAGAGAAAGGACCTGCACAAATGAAGAAACAGGGGAAAAGAGATTCTTGCAGGCAAATGCAATACCCAAGTCAACTACAACCAAAATCCTCCATGTGCTCTAGCAAACAATGGGAAAATCCACAGCTGGTCAGCCAAGCAAGTAGAAATAAACCTCAGCATAAACATAACAGTCTACCACACCACCTCTACACTTCAGTCAATCAACTCATCGAGTGGTTAGGGTTGGAAAGGACCTTAAGAGCATCTAGTTTGAAACTGGATAATCTTAATCTTCAGTAGTTCCTAAATAACCTTCTTTAGAACATAAATAAACCTTTCTTCCTGTAAGATGGCATTACTGTGTCTCCTCCCCTTCACCCTTGAGGAGACAGCTCTCTCGGAGGCTGCGCAGCACTCCCCATGTACATCCCTCTCACCAACACCAGAACTCACCATCTTCCCTTCTAAACCTTGAGCCTCATCTCTGAATGGAAAAATAAGACACTTGCCAAGTGAAAATAGTACAAAGGAGCAAAGTGATGTGTCATTCCCAACAGGAGAGTACTACAGAGCAGAGGGAAGCAAAGGATGCTATTAGAGAAGGTAGCTGATAGGGACCCAGACAAAAGCTTCCCAAAGAATCCGCCTTAGTGGCTTTTCCCACTGGATTACACAACTCAGCACAATAAAACCAAGGAAATATTGCAGTTTGCCTTCAGGCATCCCCCTCCCTGCACCTTTCCTGACGATAGGTTAAGGCATCACTGAGTTTTCCAATAGTAAACCAAGGGAAAGCTTCATTTGGACACCTGGGGTCCAACATAAGGCATGTTGAAAGCAAAAGGAAAGCCCTTGCATCTGGGCAGCCTGTTTCAGTAACAATAACAGAATAACCAAGGCTCCAGCCACTTTGCCTCAAGAAATGCCAGTGGATGGGACATACTTTGTGTTGACCACTAGAAGCCCTAGTACCACGGAGTAGCAGAGAACAAATGGAGAGAACTTATAGTGTCATATGCTGAACTTGGAACTGAGCTTCAACATGGTTTCAACCACACGCAATTAGCCCAATTAAAGGATTTTTGCCTTTTCAGGGCCTGGTTAAGTCCTGCCTGCATTTTAATGGGGAGAATAAACTTGTGTTGCCAGCAGATGTTGCCACTCGTGCAGCAGGGTGCAGTTTGGGGCCACGTATGCTTGGAGAAGTTGCGTGCTCAGGCTATTAGCAAAGGCAGGGAAAAGGTTCACTCTAAAGATGAAATGCATTAAAGAAGCTCACATGCTTTCTGCTCATGCTGTGCCAGGCAGCAGTAAATGTGACCAGCTGAAACTGCATCCAAGAAAGAAAAGCAGGGATTTGGGGAGGGGGGACGACACACAACTGCTGGAATCCAGGATACTTTAAAGAGAAAACAAAACCTGGAAACATATGCCGAGCGAAACCAGACTTTGGTGATTAGTTTGTAATTAGGCATGGTTGAAGGGACAGAAAAACTCCACTATTTCAATGTGCTTACTCAGTTGTTTGTTGCTAATGGCAATGCTTAATGGGAAAGAAAAAGAAGCAATGTGTAGAACTGACATTCAGTGCTTGCTCTCTGCATTAGTCAACCACAGCCTTATCGCTATGGGCCTTGTGTGGAGCTGGAGGATTATGAAATACATTGCCCTGTAAGCCTCCATTCCTATTGCTGGCATGGCAAGCAAAATAAAAAGCACATTTCTTTCTCATTTTCTTTAATACCTTTAATAAGAATGATTCTGGGATGTTCTGAAACGGCTCTCTACAGCTTTGAAGTTCTGCCTTCAATCTGAAAGAGATCTCAGGAAGCCCAAGTATGTTTGTGAGTAACAAAAGTTGTGCCTTGACAAGTTCAAAGCAGGACGCAAGGACTCAAGCTTCCCTTAATGCTACCCCCACCAGCAGCCTTGTCTGTGAATATCCAAGGAAAACTATCCTGCAGACTCCCCAGCTGGGAAAAGGTGTCACACTGCTCTGCACATCTCCTCTGGTCATCAAGAACAGCTGCATGGATAAAAAGGTTGTGAGCTTTTCCTAATTGGCAAGGATAAAATCAACACTTCCTATTGGTAAGATCTGGCATTGTGTGCTCGAGCAGCAAAGACAAGTCAACAGCACTCCCCGCATCAGATATATGCAACCACCAAAAGTACCAGCTTAGACAATAGTCGTGTTGGTTTAGGAGGTGACAGGTTTTCCCGATGTGCATCAGTGATTTAGGGACATACATTCCCCTGACACCTAAGACACTGAAGTACTGAAGCCACCCAAGCCGTGAACAAATATCATGGACAGGCACTGAAGCATCCGAGGCAATGAGACCTTTTGAGTTCCTTCCTAAACATGGGAGCATCACGCATAGAGCTCCTTTGTGTTACCCATGACAGTAGCACTGGCAGATGTGACAGAGGTCACATCTGGAGCAGCAGTGGGAGACTTAGAAGTCTAACTTAGAACAGGTTTGGGGCTCCCTGGAGAAAATGGATGTCGGGAGAAATGCTGCAGGAGCCCTTCAAGACTTACTGGGACAGCAGCTGCTGACTGCAGGAGCAGCAGTGGCTTTGTTTGTCCCTACCCAGGGGACAGGGTTTCCTGCTGGGGTGGCTGTTGCACCAGGGATGCTTCATCTTTCTGAAGCCTTCCAGACCCATCCTGGCTGGTCAGAAAGATCCTGTTCAGGCTGTAACTGCCAAAGGGGCATTCTGACAGCACTGGCATTAGCTGGATTTATAGTGAAGCTTTATCTGTTGCCTGCAATTCTAATTTGCGCTTCATAGGCCATAAAACTCCCAAGTTTTCCAGGCAGGGGAAAGAAAACCAGAAGTGACGATTGACTGTTAGTGCTGCTTCTTTTTTTTCCACTAGAGCTGTTCCTTATGCAGTTGTAACCAAAGAGTAACCAAACACACTGTCTAATGGCCAGTGCTGTTTATTCCAAACCAGGATGGATTTCCCATTTGTAATTCAAAAACCATAGGGTGCAACTCACCTCGCTTGGCATGAAGCATGGTCCAGCTTCTGGGACACAGAGACGGTCCTAAGGAAAACTGCTCCTGCCTGAAGAAGGATCCATGAGAAATAAACTGGTGAATGATGGGTTTTAAAGGCATCTCCAGCCTAAGCTGCAAACCAGCCATTTACTTCCCAAAGTGAATATTTATTAGACTCTGTGCAGTTAAATCCTTTTTACCCTCACTTAAAAATCCATTTTCTTACCCCCATGCAGGGACATGCTTCCATTTAGACTTGAATTTGGGTTTTGAAACAAGCTTCATCACTACCAAACCCAAAGGAAACCACAGAACTACACAGAACTGTTATCGTGCTCATTTCATGTGAGACACAGAATAAAATCAGAACAAACTCACTATCAACCACACTGAAATCTGGCTGCCCAAACTGAGCACTGTTTCTGCTTTCCTCTATGCGAGTGTTATCAGATCACCCAACCTGCCACAAGCCAAGGATGCTGAGTTTCACCTCCTGAAATGCTGCAGTTTGGGGGTGAGGAACAAAGTCTCTCTCCCTTCTTATGGAGGAGATACAAGCACTTTAAAGCTTGCAAAGTAGTTGCAAAGGTTCAGGAACCAAAAGGAAAGAAGGGGGGGAGTTCTTCCATATTCCTCTGATTTCTGAAAGCCTGGAAAACATTGCCATGCTTACCTTGCAGAGTAATGTCACTGTGGGAGAAAGCATCCAGGCTCTGGGTATTATTTAGTGCAGGTAAGATCTGGGGTTGGGGTTTGCATTTCAAGAAAGGTGTGGAACAATGCAAAGGTGCAAACCAAGGCTCAGGAGAAGAAAGCCACTGTCTCACATAGTGCTACCTGCAATCCAGCTATGGGAAAGGCCCTGTGGAAAGGAGGAGCTCAGTAGGTGTAAGGTGATGGGATTTAGGGAAGCTTTCTCCTAAGGAACACCAAGAATTGGAATAAAAGGCATGAGAAGAGGGTGGGTTTACTGGGGAGGAGGTTCAGCGCACATCCCTGGGAATAGGTTAGATGAGGAACGCAGCAAGTGCGCAGGCTGGGGTGGGATGGACTGGGCAGAAGCACAGGCTCCAGACCAGGCATGGCTCAGGGGAGCACAAAGCATTTTGGCAAGGGGCCCCCTCCCTGGGAGCCAAAGGGCAGAGCAGGGAAGCTTCCTTGCAGCTCAATTACCTTGGCAGCAACCTAAGAGATATTCCCATTGCCTGCAAAGCCGTGTGCCAAGTCTGGAATTTGTTTGTGTCTGTGTTTATTTCTCAGAGAGTTTCTTTCTCTGCACCCCAGGGAACTGGTTGGATGCAAGCTCTGGCCTTCTCATGGAATAAGAATTAACTCCTGGATCTTGGCAGCACCAGGAGGAGAGCAGCTCCTGCTGAATCGCAGCCCGGCAAAAGTCCCACAAGCCACAAGATGACCAAAAAGCAAACGCTGCGTGCTTCCTATCTGTCAGGAGACCCAAAATCCCCCTGACTGACAGGTCTCTGTCCCATGGCACTGTGTTGCAGAGGGGGGCTTGCTGCGCTCCCGCTACAGGCAGCACCATCCAGGCCACTGTGAACTTGAAGGGCCCATGATTCCCAGCCCCTTATCAAATCTGAAGGTGAATAGGGGAGCAAGAAACAAGAGTGAAAGGCGCAGCGCTGCCTCAGACACTGAAATGAAATGATTTGCTCAAGCTCAGTTTTCCACTGGGCTTTTAAATTCCTGAAGTAATTAAGATCTTCTGGTACAAACTGGTTTTGCATCTCCCCTGGACCACGCCAATGTGCACAAAGGGAGGCTCTGGCCCATCCTTACAGGGGCTACTTCTGTTTGAAGATAGGGTGAGCAATGGCTGAAACACGCCGGGACTTCAACATTTTGGGGTAGTCTGGTAAAAAGAAGTTCTTTCTCCCTTCCCTCAGTGGGGATGAACCAACGTCAGTGCTTTGGGAAATGAACCGCTGCTCTTGGACTTCCTGCATCCCTGCATCACACATTCCTGCCAGTGGTGAATCACACACAGCAGACATGGCACTTGCCCGCAGCTTGGACTTGAGGAAGTCTGGGCAGAGAGGCGGGGGGGAAAAGTGACGTGAAGGGAAAAACCTGAGTCACTGAGAAAGCAGGTCTGGAGGCTCCCAGGCTCATGGGACCTAAGCGCTGCACATGCCTGAGCCACGTTATGCCAGAGATCCTGCTGCTCTATCCGCTTTCTTGTTGTTGGCTATAGAGAAATAAAACAAGCAGCTTTAGACACTTCAAAGACAAAATTCCAAGGCACCTTATCATGGCTTTTCAATACCTTAAAGGGGCCTACAATAAATCTGGAGAGGGGCTTTGGACAAGGGCCTGTAGGGACAGGCCAAGGGGAATGGCTTTAAGCTGCCAGAGGGGAGACTGA
>WYDI02026156.1:37241-54610 GCA_009867235.2 Psittacus erithacus
AAGCTGCTCTAGTGGAAGGTGTCCCTGCCCGTGGCAGGGGTTGGAGCTGGAGGAGCTTTAAGGTCCCTTCCAACCCACACCAGTCTGATCCTAAGGAACATCAGGATTATCTTCTTGCAAGCAGCAGATGCTACAGGCAGGAGCGGGGCTGTAGACTCGAAACGCCAACTGCTCAGAGGCCAAACAGGCACTTGAGCAGCCAGGGCTGTTTAGTCAGCTCCATCTAGTAGCCTAAACCTGATTTTAAAGAGAGGTGGTCTCTGGAAGAACGCAAGATCCATCTGATACATAATCTAATCTTCTAATGACATTCATGGCATATAAACTGTTTTCCATGGAAACCTATCTGCAGGATGATATGCACGCCAGATGCCTTGATTTAATTAGCCCATATAATAGCCTTAGTTATGTTTAAACATCTGACCCATGCTTAACAAGACTGGGTACTTCAAAGCCGGGTGAATCATTTTTCATACCAGAGAAAAGGAACATCAGCAGAGCCAAATGTACAGCGGACATCCATTGATGTCCTGTTTGCCTGCCCAGTTACCAGCTTTACTGACCTTGGCAATGAATGCACCACTAACTAAGTCCTTTCTTTCAAATGGCAGGGTCGTGGGGTCCTGAAGAGGATCCCATGTGACAGTACATCTAGCCAAGGCTACCCAGCGAATCTGTGCCGGTTTGAAGTGATGCATATTCACCGTGGTTCTGCAGCATTTTAAATGCTCTGCTAGGAAGCAAACACAAACCTGCAGCAGTTCACACCAGCACAGAGCTCCTTTCAGTGCTATGGAAGTTTAAATGCACAAATAACTTTTGACTGTCCTACTTTTTGTCTTTTGATGGCATACCATTATGAGATTCATATTTACCCGCACCTCATTCCCTTTGGCCTCTCTTGATGGGCAGACACACACACAGAGTGAAGAGGAATAAAGTTCATGCACCAGCAGTGGGAACAGTAAAACTTTCTAGTGTTGTTTGCATTGGCACAATGGGCTTTGCTGACATTTTGGCATCATTTACAGTCTACAATGTATTAAATATGTAGGGTTATCACTACACTGAAAGTTTATAGACTAATCCCAAAGTTCACTGAACACCCAGCAAGAACAACTCCCAGCAAGAGGGACCAGACACTGTCTCAGGCTACAGAGTTAAAAGTGATTCTCAACTTAAAGATTTCACAGCTGGCCTTTAGGCTACAGCTCTGAATGATGAATGACTTGGACAGGACACTGTGGTACTGTGTCATGAAGGCCATAAATCTAACACTGCCAAGTCCATCAAGTCTAAGGTGCCACCTCCAGGCTGGTGGCAGCCACCAACTAAGGCAAGGAAGAACTTCTGCTTTGATGCTTTGGCTTTAAGAAAGTTTGCATTAGTGGAGGTTGGTAATTATAGGGACTGATCTTAGTAGTGGAGCTAGGGTAATTGGAAACTTCTGCTTTCCTAAGTAGTATTTATAGGAGGCTTTATGGGTTGCTTTGAGGAAGGTAAGGACTTGAACACCTTTAAACAACAAGAAAATCTTACAATATGGAAGCAAAATTCCTTTCCAGCTCGACAAGATGTATCTGGAGGTGCATATCCAGGTGCTAGCGTTGAGATGCGAGGAAAATCACTGTTAGACAGCCACAAAGGTTTAAAGACTGCAACATCTCGAGACTTGAGCCAGGCTTTCCATGCCTCACAAACTTTGGCCTATCCAGCAATGAATTGCTGCTTAAAGATGCCACCAGCATATCACCAAGGCTTCATCAGTCATCTGTGCAGGACGGCACCAAGTTAACATGCCCTGGACTGCCCTTCAGAGCATCTACCTGCGAGTCTTGGTAGTGTCCAAGAAAGCTCTGAAAACATGCTTGGGATCTACTACAACACCCAGCCTTTAAGCTCATCCTAAGACAAAGGGGGAACAAAGCAAAAGAGCTCTCATTTGAAAGAAAAGAATGATTTAAACATAATAATTTGATGTAGGTTGCATTTGAGACCAAGCTGCAGCTACCATTAGTCATTTGAAGACATAAATCAAAAAATCAAAGCAAATACTGCATAATGTCATAGAATAATGTGGATACGATTAAACGTAAGAGAAAACTTCCAGAAGCTGCTTACATAATGATATGAAATGCTCAAACTCCTGAAGTTTTCCCAAATTAAGACTTGCTGGTAAAAACTGTGTTTTGTGGGAAATGAAATAAGGGATGATTCTATCCTGACATTCCAACTGCAAACAAAAGCAGGCTCACAAAGGTCAGAAATACCCACACAAAACCAGCAACAGCCACAAAAGCCATCACCCCACTCCCTGTGCGTCCTGAATCTTCCATGCCTCCAACCCAGTACCACAGCTCGTGATGCTGTAAGAGACACCATGCCATGGAGCTAACAGCCCTCAGTGCTTTTAAAGCAATTCCTTCCTTTAACTTCCAATTTATGAAGGCATTTTCCCATCCTTCAACTCTCATTTGCTCTGAGGAAAGGCAGATCCTGCTTTGCAAACATTAAATAAATGGATGTCACCAAATTATTAGAATTAAAAGGCAAGTGCAGAGTCGGCCAAGAGAATCATGGCTGGGACCCAGCTCCCAGAATCCCCTGAGCAGCTTTCAGATGGCAGTGACAAGATGCCATGCAAGAAACTCACCTCAACCTGGTATGTTTGGAAAGGTTAGAGAAAGCCTGTGCCATGGGGAAGGGACTGTGTACAGATCGTACATCATCCTGCTACCTTAAAGGAATGGCTGAAGACATGAATCAACCACCATGGCTGTCCTGCTGCACCTAACCCATCTTGGCTTTATTTTTCTCTCTGTCTTCCTAATGACAAAAGCATCCTATGGAAGTATTTGGGGATGCTTACTGTTGGGGCTCACAGGTACGCATCATCTGCCACTATTCCCTTCTCGCATCAATCTTTTAGGCCAATTTTACTTGTGGTACCTCACAGCCGTCACTGAACATACACTTGATGGAAAGTGTGAACTTCCAGCATTTTATCTGTAGATTTTACCCAGAGAAGCTGTGGCTGCCCCATCCCTGGCAGTGTTCAAGGCCAGGTTGGACACAGGGGCCTGGAGCAAGCTGCTGCAGTGGAAGGTGTCCCTGCCCATGGCAGGGGTTGGAGCTGGATGATCTTTAAGGTCCCTTCCAACCCAAACCATTCTCTGATCCTATGATGCTCACCACTGTGCAGAGGGTTTGGCTGGCACTTTCTTGGTACCCTTCTTGGACTTTTTAGTGCCTTTGAAGGAGACAGGTCATGGCCCACGTGAGCTCCTGGTCAGGCACACTCAGGCTGGCCCATTTTCTGTTGGAAGGCCTCATCGTGCATTTTACAAACACCAGATGCTCAATGCTGGGAAAATAAAGCATACTTTCCAGTAAACAAAAGCAGATTTCATTTGTCTCTGAAGCATAAACAACACAAAAAAAGAAGAAGAGTGAATAAAGTGCAAAACAGAACAGTACAAATCAGGTTTGGAGGGGGTGGGATATGCTGAAAGCAGCAGGAAATGCGTGTACCTGGAGCTGGCTTAGTGAGCTCTGCAGTGCAATTGTGCTCGGGGGGGCTGCAGTCTCCTTTTCCCTGTGCAGGGCCAGTGTGGGACCCTGTGTGTACTGCCCTGTCTCAGGTACAACACATGGCTCTCTTCTTTTCCTTCCAGGTTGCAGGGGACAGAGAGCTCATCTGGGAGGGGACAGGGAAGAGAAGCCTGAAGTAGCTGACAGGGAACCAAAATGAAGTTAAACAAGCAGGGGCTTCCCCAGCAGTGCCTTGGGGAGTGGAAGCAAAGCACACAAGAGGAAATGCTTTGAGACTGCCTGAGATTTACTGCAGCCTTGGTCGGTTCTCATAGCCCAGGGCAAATAGTTGAGCATCAGACAGCGCAAGCCGAAGTCTCTCCTCTTCCTTGCTGCTGCAGGGAAGGGAACTCCACATTAGATGTTAAGATAAGATTAATGAGTTCAAGTAAGAAGGAAAACACTGCAATGCCATTATGTAAACCACAGGCAGACTCACCTATGAGCTCTTTCCCGCCCCAGCCATACATTAAGCTCAGTGAGACCCCAGGCTTTCTACTTCAAGAGAAATAACCAAGAAGAGGACAAGTTAACAGCATGCAAAACCACGGCTGGAGTCTTGCAGGCCTTTAAACAACTCCCTGTTTATCTGCCTGAGCTCTGCAGCTCAGACACACAGATCTCTCCCAGTTGACAGGGCACCTCCTTGCTCTTTCTAAGCTGCAGCACAGAGATGCTATTGCTGACCCACTACCCAGCAAGGTACCAACTTGGTGTGGCTACTGCACAAGCCGGAGGGGAGATGGAACAGGAGGGAGATGCTTCCAAGCTCAAGGAATATCAAGGCTGAAGATGCTTTGCTTGTTTTGTTTGTTTGTAGTCACCATAATTTCAACCCATTTGATGGTTTTCTTCCAGCTTAGGAGAAGCTCTCTTTTTGCCATTAGAGGAAATGCTGGCACCAACTCAGACAAACATTTCCCAAGTGAAAAGAGCATGAAGCCTAAAAATAGCAGGAATCCAGCCTTGGACTGAAAACAGCTACAGGGACTTCATCCTCAGGTACTGCAATGCTCTTTCTACCACCTGCGCTTAAGAACACAAATTGGGCGCTGCAGATGGAGCCTGCACATCTGCTGACCCACAGGGAACAGCAGTCAGCAGAAACGCTTGGGCTTGGAGAGAGCTTCCCAATGAAAACGCCGGGGGAAAAACAAAGCTGCTGTAGGAATCCTGCTGAAAACCGTCCAGGGAAGGCAAGGCAGGAGTTAGCAATAGCGCAGCAACCCACTGCCCAGCCCCTGCCGGCCCCTGCCTAATGCAGGCAGCACGGTTCTCCGGCCCCCTCCAGTGGTGACAAGACATGAGCAGAGGAGCAGTGAGAGCCTCTAAGGCATGATTCAGGGTTTTGCAACTCCGGTCCATGCTCTTTGCTGTACAGAGCTGGACTCCTCCTCCCGAAGGCAAAAGGCTCCTGCATTGGTACATCTTTCTCCAGCTACCCATGGATCCAGGCCCACCACAGATAGCACCTATCTACTCTCAGATGTGATCTTGTTGCTGTGCAGTCATTTTACCCTGGGCAAAACCAGAGCACTGATTAGCACTGCCTGAAGAGGGACTCTGTCACCTCTGTTCTGTCCTGGGCTGCTTTCCTCAATGTGACAGGTAGGACTAAAAAGGTGCTGTACCTCAAAAGCCAGTCTGGGTGTTAAAACTGCTTTACTTGACCCTTTGTGAGGGTGCTGAGGCGCTGGCACAGGGTGCCCAGGGAAGCTGCGGCTGCCCCATCCCTGGCAGTGTTCAAGGCCAGGTTGGACAGGGCTTGGAGCTGCAATTATATCTGGTATCAGTTACTAGCATCTCATGCTCTGGAAATCCCCCATAGCAACAAAGGCAAGAAGAAAGCCTACATACAAAAAGACTGCTTTGGATCTGCTTTGCCTATTCCAGATCTGGTTTGGTTCTGTAAGTATTTGCCAAATCTTGTCATTCCCATCCCACCCAAGCTTACACACACTGCTTTGTATCTTACACACAAACATAGCAGGCATTCTTCAGTATAGGGGATGTACGCACAATTAACAGTTTAATTTCCCACCTGTGACTTCAGGATACTCATTTGTTACTCATGTTATCTGACAGCATGGAAAAGAACACCTTTACAAAAGAGAACACTTTGATACATAGGAGGAAACGGTTAAGTCCAAGTTAAGGCAAAAATAAATGCTGTTTATATAGTGCAAAGACATTTAATATGCACATGTAAGTCAGATATCATATTGGAAAACTTGCTTCTTCAGTTTAAAAGTACAGGGACAGCCACAGCACGTAGGTTTTGGCCCTACAGGACAGGATACGCAGGTCTATGAGTAGCATGGATCTATTTTGAGACTCATTATTATCCCCCTCCAATGAAAATTCCAGATCTAAGTCTGTGCATTAAATAAAGCACTTCACTTGGGCAAAGCTGGGTTTATGTAACTTCAGCAACCAACATCCACAGGGACTCACTCTAACAGTTGTCTTTGCACTTATGGCTTAATAGTATGAGTTGTCCCCATGAGTTGGACTCCCTTCAGGCCCTCAAGATTGAAAGAGCATCCAAGTTTAACACAGAGACCTATGCAGGAAGCACAGTCCCTCAGTTGGATGAGTCCAGGCAAAATGCCTCCTGCCCTTCAAAGCTTTGACTCTGCAAATGTCCAAGGGATTGATGAACCTCAAGCTTGTTCGCTAGTGGGTTGGGAGAACCATCTTTTGACCTGTGGATCAGAGATATCCATGGTCAAGGGAACCCTTGGGACTCCACATCATATGGACTTGAAAATCCATGCAGTCCTTTCAAGCCTGAGGTTAAAGGAACTATCCAGAGGCCAAAGTCTTCACCCCCAGCACGGCTTGAATTTACCAGCAGGGCCTACAGAGGAATCCTGGCAGTACCAAGCACTGACTCTGTGCATGGGGAGAGGATGCTCTTCACAGTTTCACTCACATGGAGTTACTGCTCTGGAAGAGAGCACTGTTGCTAAACTGGTCAGAGTGCAATGGCAGGCTATCCATAAGCGCACTGCAGGACAGCATCAGGCAAGGGCACAACAGTCAGCAAACCAAATACTAAAGCATCTAGAATTAAACCTGTAACAGCTCATCTGCAGAGCCTTGGCTTTAAGTTACATCAGGCACTGACCTAACTAAACTCTCAATTTCCTTGGACCACCTTCTATCATTCACAGCATAGCTCATTCCAGGTGGAGCGAGCTCTCCCTATCCTGCCACCCTCACCCAAAAGGCACTAATGGGTACAACTATGTTAAAAAATTAAGGGGAAAAAAGGATCAACCCAAAGCAGCAGCTGAATGGCACTTTCTCAACACAACTTACCTCCTTTTCTGCCTCTATACACTGGAGCTGGAAAGTATGGTCAGCCCGTACTCCTGCAAAACATTATGGTTCTGCCAGCAAGGTGACAAGAGGCTTTACAACCTGTTTGCATCTCTCAGGCATGTTAACACTTCTATAAAGCAAGCACACAACTCTCCCAGGCAACATGCTCATGGGCTGCCCTGGCCTCCAGCATGGTGAAAACCTAAACCATCTGCAAGCCTGAAAAGGAAACAGTGCAAAACTGCTGCCTTCTCACCTTGAGAGCATGCCTACAGCTACATAGCCTTGCCGTAAGATCTCACCTGATGAGGGATGTAGAAGTACCATTTGCTTTGGCATCGAAGCACTGAATGTAACCATCACACTTTAGCCTGTTCCCAGCAGTGCAGATTTTGCCACCTTATCCCAAAATCAGGGAGTCAAGCAATTTAAGGATCTTCCAGGCCTGGCCATGGAATTGGAGTAAGAGAAAACAAGCAGGGACTTGCCCTTCCTCCTCCTCTGAAAGCAGCTTCAAAAGGCACGTGTTCTTCAGCAGATAATAAAACATACCAGCAAGTCCATCACTGCTTATTAAACTCTATCCTTAACGCATCCCATTGTGGGAGAACAGGAAACTGAACTGATTTTGCATTCATTTATACCTCTGGAAAAGAGAAAGGACATTTTCTAACTAGTGTCAAGACCTATGGGGAAAGTCTTGAGGATCTGCTCCTCCAGTGTCAGTCAAAGGCATTTGAAATCAAAATGCAAGGTAGCTTCAACAACCCCATTTCCCTCTTACTGCAGAAGGTCAAGGAGAAAAGTGATCAGAGCAAACTCCATGCCCAATGGGGCTGTCTTACTGTCCCTGCCATCCCATGCTTAACTCAGCTCTCAACAACATGTCCCTAGGCACTAATACCATACACGAAATAAATCCCCATCACCTTTAAGATCACATCTGGAAAAATATCTGGCAAAGAAAATGTTACCCAAAAAATCAACTAGAAAGCACTTGAATCCATAAAGAAAAAGCAAATATTGATTATCACCTGAGCTTTCACCCCAGATCCTGAGGGACTATCATCTGTTCTTCTAAAGTTGCTATTTTGACAATGTCTCCTATACAAGGAACTAGGTGATTCTGAGATCCCTATGAAAGGCTGTCAAGTCACTGCAGAGTGAGCCTATCCTGTGAGCTTGTGACATGAAGGCAAAGAGCAATGGAAATGAAAGGAGCCCAGGCTGCTGGGTGCAAGGCTGCATTTAGAAGCACATAAACTCCTAACTCTTCAGGAAAAGACAAAAAGTCTTCTCTTCTCCCTTTGCCATAGTGCTGCTAGGAGCAGTATGCAAACAGAAAAACCTGTGAGGTGGATCTGGGAAGGTTTTCTCTGGTCCTACTGACACGGTGGGATACAGAGTAAAAGGTAAGTAGGCTCCTCTATTTCTATGTGCTGTGCATTGTCAGCTACCTTACTGGGCCTTCAGTAACATCATCACCACCGCAGTATTGCAAGTAAGCAGTCTAGAGATCATTCTGGTATCTTTTTCTTCCTAATCACACAGATACGTTCACAGCCATTGCATCAACTACCATCCAGAACAGCAATAGAACCATTTAATCCAGCAGTCCCTCCCTTTACTGCTGCTCGTTTATTCTCAAATATTCATATCCATTTTAGAGGGAACAGAAGATGAGTTTAGGCACTGCTTGTCCAAAATTCAGTCTAGCAATCTCCAAGGTTTGCTTGCTGTCAGAGTCCTTGCCCCACCACCACTGTAGCAGGGATCACATCCCCACAACAGGCTTTGGAGCTATGAGTTCCCAGAGGCGGAAATACCTTTTCCTCTTCTCTTCATATCTGCTCATTCGTGCTATGCAGCAGATACAAGACTTGACCCAGTGTCATGCTGAGACCAGCCACCCCCTGCCTTGTTCATTACAGTGCTGGAGGGAGAGCCAAGCTGCCACAGCAGCTCTGGTGCTCTGTAGAAGTGACTCAGACAGGACAGGACAACACACTCTGCTACTCTCCCATCTGTGTGATGAGGCCTCTACGTGAAGACAGCCACTTTGCAGCACACAGATACAATTTTCCAAGCAACACCCAGCACTGGACAGGAAACGATGGGTTTCACACCATGAGGGCAGAAGAAAATACAAGTTTTACAGCAGCAACCACAAACTTCATACAGAAGAAGAAAGGTCAGGTACTGATGGCAGAAAGAGAACAGTGCTCTTGTAAAACCTTCACCACGGTGAGGAGAAACTCCCTTGTACACTATAGGAAGAGGAAAGACACTTCCCCACACTGAGACACAAGGTATGTGTAACAGAGATCAAGAATAGAGGTAGAGTCATAACAAACAGACATATGCTAACAGCTATAGGATGTATTGTATTTGCTCATGTAACAGCCACATACGCTTACTGGCCTCAGTGCCCAACCAGTTGCAAACAAGAGCTCACCAGTGAGATAATCAGTAGCTTAAGAATAGACACACAAAATCACTGCACCCTAAATGTGGAGGGGAAAATCACAGGGGCAGGGAATTATGTGCACTCCATGAGCACCACAGTGTTTCACTGTGAGGGAAGGGTTAGGATTGGCATCTGGCTTTATCAGCGCACTCATTAAGCGAATCCAACTGTCCCAGAAAGCAGCCATTTGCCCTTTAACTGTGTTCATGAAGTAGAAACTGTTTAATGGGGTCTGGGACTGGAAGGCTATGGATCAGATCCAGCCGGGATTTGCCAAGTATTCTTCGTACAGCTATGCGGCAGAGAGACAAGAGGCTCCGGGTGCGGCCTGCAAAGAAGAAAGAGAACAACTATTGAGGCTCAGAGAGGGCTAACAGTGTGTAAACTGTGCTGAGCTCTGGCTGATTGCTGAGGAGACTTTTACCCCTTCCATCCTACAGCAACATGAAAGTAGCGCTGTGAGCTGAGCGTACACAGATTCCCCCTGTAAGGAGGCCAAAGCCATGGAGCAATGAGCCACCACACACACAGTGTGGAAAGGCAAGCGGGAGGCTGCATGGGGTTGTGACCACAGAGCTAGTCCCTGCATGAGAGGGTTCAAGGGATCACTGCCAAATCCACACCAGGGGAGGCCGTGGGAGGCTTTATGCTATTCAGATTGTTTTAAGATGACATGGACTTCATTTCTGCTCTAAATCACCCCCTTGGGAAACAGCAGCACTGATGGCCAGCTTAGGCCTTCCACCAACATTCTTTTGATGGCTTCTTTTCAGTTCATGGAGAGCTCTTCCAGCACAGGGACATCCACACTGGTGGTGTCCATGTTGATTCAGGACCTCAAAGGCACCACTCCATTATCCTGCATGCTCTACCTGAGGAGTCCCATTTGCCTCCTAAACCCAGGCTTAATGGAAACCACGTGCTGCAGCTCATGTGTGCCTCTTCCCAGCAAAAGTCCAAGCAGTCTGAAAAACCAGGCACGTGCAAAGCTGAATAACTTGGAGCTGGGGGCTGTACCCCACAGCCTGAATCCCTTGGAAATTCCTGTAGAGTTCAGGAGGGAAACTCCACTTCTGGTGCAAAGTCCTGGTCTTCACCAGCTGAGCCTGGTGGTTTTATGAGGTGCTGCCCTTGCTGGAACAAGGATGCACACTGTACTCGTGTTGCTTTTGTCATAAAAAGTAAGAAACAGCAGGCAAAGTCAGGCACGATCAGGTCTGAGACACTGGTTTACTTCTTTGCAACCCGTTTGCTTCCCAGAGGATGTGAAATTCCAAACCCCAGCTTTTTTCCACCTTTCTCTACCACCACCACCTCCACCACCATTTGTGGTTTCACTGCCCAAGCAGCCTGTCTGGATATACCTCTTGGAACCCTTCCCATGCAGAGCACAGGGTTACTCAAGAACAGTGAGGGTACATCTGCATGGCTTTGGAGAACTGGATCTTGTTGGATATGCCATAACCTGCCTGTGGTCTTCAGATTCAAAGCCCCCATCTCTGACAGGACCATGCTGCCTAAACCTTGTTAAGGACATGGTTAGGCAATGGAAAAAGGAGCTGAGAGAAAGATAAAGTTACAAACCGATGCAAGAGGCACTGTTGGTAGCTGAAGGACTCAAGAGGGAGGAAACTACCACACGAATGTACCAAATGCAACAGGAGAAAACCAGCTGGCTGGAGGCTCATGGGAAAGCCACTGGGTTGAGTCATCAATGCTGGCAGAGCAGCAGCTCAGCAACAGTAAGGACCTGTGCCAGGAAGCCACAGGGGCCAGGCCTGCCTGATGCCTGCCTGGCCAGCAACAGCTCTAGGGGAGCTGTATCAGAGGTGGTGAAGCCACTCACACTTTGCTTAACAGCTTGTTAAAGTCCAGTTATCTTTTAAGTTAGATATAATCTGTTTACACCATCTTCTTGCTGAAAAAACCCAAAAGAGGATGCTACCACCTGAACAGTTCCTAACTCCCAAATAAACTCTCCAAAGACCTCTCCTGAACCCAGAGCGAGATAGAACCAGACTTCAGTAAATCAAAGCTACTTACCCCTTGCTTCTTTGAACACCTGCAGAGCCTCAGGGTTGACTTTGACTCTTCCTGTGGATTCGACTCCCAGGGCCTCCACTTTCACCAGGTTCAGATTGGCTCCAAAGTCAATCAAGAGGTGGACAAACGCCGCTTCACAGCCATGCCGCAGGACAGCGTCCATCACACACACTGGGGAGCCCCGGGAGAAGCCTTGGATGTTGATGGGCCCACAGCAGTTAAAATCCGGGTTGGCTCCAGCCTGGAGCAGCAGCCGGAAGCACTGGAGGTTGTGGTAGGCAGCACTGATGTAGAGTGGGCAGACCACCAGCGTGGTGAGGGGCCGCAGGGACAGGCTGGGGCCGCGGGAAGGGAGGTGGTGATTCACATCCACATCTGCACCATACCTGGTTGGGGGGGAAGAGAAGAGCAGAGGTTTGGAAACACAGGCAACAGCACCACAACTGCAGCCCAAAATGGCAAGAGGTGAGGCCGAAGAGTGAGCACCCTGCCTGTCTTTGGTACCGCTGGGGGCCACCACCCAATTACCATCCACGTCTACCCACAGATGGGCCTGGTGGGGCTTCTGAGAGGGGATGCCATATTCAGCATGGCCTGATCTTCAAGAAGCAAAGCTGTTTCTCTGCCCACAGCAGCCCAGGCTTCGAAGGGAGGAGGAGCAGCTGTGGAACATCTTCCCCTGCTCTCCTGAAGGACTGGCCAAAAACGGCCTTGGCACAAGGGATGGCTCAGCCCTGAGCCAGCACCACGTAATGCTGGATGCTAGTGAGCTGGCTGGGGAGCAGGGATGTTTTCAAATTACTCAGTTGAAGAGATGCAGTGAAATAACTTCCCCACCAGGCTAAAACAGGCCAAAAAGCAATACAATCGATCTGACTGTCACAAACAGCACGGAAATGTAAACAGAAATCTGTGCTCAACAGCAACACATGCATGTCAAAATCCTGCTCCCAAACGAGCTAGGGTGCTTGGAATTCCATCTGAAATCCCTTTAGGGAGTCAAAAAGAGGCATTTTTCCCCAGTATTCCGCTCAGAAAACTGGAAGAACACAAAATAATGGCATCAGACCCTCCCCTGTCCGCATCCATCCTGCACAGCTCCATTCACAGGCTATACATTGTACTGGATACCACACAAGAGATTACAGCTCACTCCAGAAGCTGCAGGGGGGACCCCCAGGAACTGCAGCACCAAACCTCCCAAGCTTTTTGCCTCGCCTTACCCCACAGAGAAACCCACATCCTGTATCTTTGCTGTGGGCTTGGGCTTGCAAGATGCCATGCAAGCAGGCTAAAGCCCCGCTCAATGGCCATGAGCATCATTACGAAACAGAAGCAGTGCCCGTAGCATACTTCTTTTCAGTAAGTACAGATGGCACTAAGTTGTGAACAAGCAGAAACAGGGCTTATTGGCTTTGGTTCTTTTCGTTTTTCGTAAGAAGTGAAGAATGTGGCCAAATGGAGCAAAAAAGGCCAAGTGCTGCTCTCTGACACAGCAATTTGAAAAAGGGCAATGCTGCAGAAAGAAGAGACAGCACAAATAAGCATTTCTTTCTCCCAGGCTGGGTAACACCCAAGCAATGGGGACACTATGTCCATCTACTTCACACGTGGCTTGGATGGGAAAGAGGTGGAACACCAGGCAATCCCCTCAGGAGTAGCTGCTTTTAACTGCAGCACCGAGATCAGGCAAAGCCCTGTCCCTATTCCCCACAGAGAGATAAAAACCTCCTTCACCCACCAGTCCCCCACCCAGAACTAGACTTTTCTGTCTTCCTAGGTACCATTATAGTCCTTTCTGCAGTTAATAAAGCAAATAAGGAAACCACCTGGGGACAAATCCTGCCTCAAGGCAAGCACAGCCCAAGGAGGAGAAACCCCATCCAGCAAATGCTTAACCAAATGCTTCAATTCTGAGGATGGGAACAGTCTCATTTAAATTAAGCACATTCAGAACAAGGCCCAAGGAAACTTGTCTAAGAGCTGCAAAGGGCATGCAGTGCATCTTCACCCCAACAAGCAGGATCTCCAAAGCACGAACATCTTGGCTGAGATCTCAGGAGACTGGTAGGGCCACTGCCTCCTATAGCCATGATCCTGACCAGACAGCAGGTATCCCTTTATTTGAGTTCTTTTTTACCCACTGCCACCAAAATTCCTAGTGGAAACCAAATCCAAACCAAATACAAAGTTCTACAGTTCAACATGCACCTGAGGCAGCAGGGCCATTTGTCAGGTCTCTTTTTCTCTGTTTTAGTGTGACAAAAGGATCCTCTCACCCTTAATCCTTCATAATGAGGTCAGCCCTCAATCACACTGCAAGTACAGTGCAACAGTCCAACCTCACTGTGGCATGATCACATCACAAGCTGCTACGAAAGTAATCTCTATACCTTGGCAATCTAACCCTAAATACTTCCACCAGCCATGTTAAAAAGCAGATCACTATCCCATAGCTATGTGTGTATTTACTATTCATGGATACAGTTTCACCTCTTGTTTGGGTAGCTGGTTCAGCAATTATAGGAGCATCTAGGAATCCTGATTGTACTACCATATGATTAACAAAGAGATGAACTAGGTGATGTTTAGACACTTGCAGCAAGCCTGGATGGGCTTTCTCTTTAGGACTTAGGAGGCGTTCTGGAGTTGAATATGCTGAAATATTTCCTTCTATCCCAGTAAAAGTGTCTTCCTCGTTGCATTCCCCCTGCCAAAGCCTTTGAGAGCAACATCTTACAACTCTCCAAGTGAGCTCTGCAACAACAGACTGCATTTGAAAGTAAGCAAATCTGAAGAGATCTGTGAAATCCATCCTCCAAGATATTTGAAATTGTGGGCAATCTGACAATTTAGTATTAGCTTAGCAGCTCTGGGAGAGACATTGTCTAATAAAAACACATTGGACAAACTCCAGTTCATTTTTAAGCCTGAAAGTGTTCCAAACTCTTGCTTTTAGTATTGCTGGCAAGGTATCCCTAGGAGTAGACACATAAATCAATGCGTCAGCTCTCCCTTGTGCTGCTGAAACATCACTTGCTACATTTCACTCTGCCTTAGCAGATATCTCAGGGCAGATTCTTGGGAATGCAGTATGGGAGCTGAAGCCTGTACTGACAAGAACATGGCAATAGGGACATTCTTCTCACAGCTTGAGAAAGGAGTGAGGAAGGGGGGGGACCATCTCCCTTTCTTTCTACTTGCCAGCTTCCTTAAAGCTGCCCTTGTAGGAAAATTAACTTCCCCACAAGCAAAAAGGAGAGGAGAAAATCCCCAAGTACTCTGAAATATTGCTATTCAAACCCTTTTGGTTGTTATTTTCTAGCATCTGTGGTCACTGAAGGGGTTTCTTGGAGAGCATTTCTGTGAGAATCCAAACACACTTTCTTCTCTTTTACTATTTCTTTCTACAACCTGCATATTCCCCTGATGTTCCCTTAGTATTTGGTGTCAACAGCCCATTTAGTCCCTTATATGAAAAGCTTCCAATTTAGAAGAAAGGAAGTATCACAGCATGCCACAGAGGAAGAAAAGTCAAGTTCACACAGCCTGCTGCTACATCTTGAGCACTGCAGAGGAAGTTTCCTGAGGGATGGATGGTCACCAACCACTCAGCATCCAAATCTAAGGTTACTGTGCATCACCTTATAGTGATGGCCATCACTCCCTGCCCCAGAGATGCCACCCCGTCAACAGAACTGTGCACCAGATGTCTAGCAAGGGGAGACTGAACCAGATGCAATGGAGGGTGCCCTAATGATAGGCAAACACCAGGCAGTCAAGAATAGCCAGTGTCAGTGACAAACATCTCCTAAGGGCAGAAAATGGTCAGAGCAGAAGAGCTAAGCAAAGGAGAGATGTGTTTCCAAACACTTTTTGTTCACTGGGAGATCCACCTCACACAGAAATTCAGTCAGGGCATGGAGCCGGCAGTCAAGATAAGAGTCTGGGGGGAAAATACTTTGAACAATTTGGATCTGACTGAATAGTGGGTGGTGGGCTCAGAAACAGAGATTCCTCTCTTGGGCTTCATCCCAGGAGAACAGTCATGGGAGTCACACAGCGGGGCACAGACCTGTTGCCAGGGCCAATCAATGGGGAATACAGGGATGTCCCTTTGGGTACCTCTCCATCCTCTCACCCTGTCCATCACTTAGTGAGCCTCACCAGGCCTTTGGAGGCACTGGGCATGCAAGGAGGGAATGGATAAGCTCCCAAGGGAAGAGGAGGGAGGCAGAGTCATCTGTCTCCAGCATGTACCTGAGCTCTCACCTGATCAGCTCCTGGAGGATGTCTGCCCGGCCCACACGTGCCGCATGGTAGACAGGGGTGCTGCGGTGGTGCCTGCTGCCGTTCGGGTCAGCCCCAGCTTCCAGGAGGATCTTGGCACACTCGAGGTGCCCGTTGACCACAGCTACGTAGAGGGCTGTCTGCCCCTTCACGTCCACCAGGTCGATCTCAGCCCCTTTGCGGAGGAGGAAGTCCACGCAGGGCCCATGGCCGGCAGTGGCAGCGATGCGCAGCGGCGTGCAGGGCAGCCAGCCACAGCACCACACCGACTTCTCGTTGATCCTGCTGCATTGGAGAGGGAAAGCATTCCATCGGAGGAGCCCTCCTGCTGCCTTGCATCACCCCACCTCCCTCAGCCCCCAGGGAGGATCTGGGAGAACCCAAGCTGCTCCCATGCTGCCTATTTTGGGCACTTCAGAGCAGCGCTGAAAAGCTCCTGCCGATAATAGGAAGCTATGGCATAGTGCCTGGGAGGTGGGCTTTATGGCAGCTCAGCTGCACACATGCAGTGAGGGTCAAACCCTGCATCAAAACACAGTCAAAGTTACCAATAAACAAATACAAAATGTCCCAAATCAGCAGCAATCAAGCTGGGGACCACAGCCATTTAATTCAAGCTGCTCCAAAGGGGACACAAAGTCATCAAAGCAGCAGGGAAACAGCAAGAGGACATAGAGAGGAAAGAAACAACGCATGGAAATGCAGGCATACATAGGTATCACACTGCCAGCAACATCCACACACAGCCAGGCACCACAGCATGACAAACACAAACCCAGAGAAACCTAGCCCTGCAAGCAAGCAGCAAAGTGGAGAGGTGCAGCGACCCTGGTCTGAACAGCAGGCCATCAGCATCCTCTCTGTGCAGGTGGATTGGCATAAGACCCTTTTCCAGTTTATTGCAAGAGATGGATCTGGCTGGCAGCTGCTCAGATCCCTCAGAAATAACCTGCATTAGCCTTCATGCTCATGAAGACCTCAAGCTAGCCCTAAAAGTCTCGTAAGCATCCAGCCCTCAATCCCAAATTCTCTGCAAATCACTGCCAGTACCCTTTGAACAGAAAGGAAGGGATTTCTTTAAGGCCAATGTAAATGTGAAAATGCTCTTTAGCCAGCACAGCAGTGGATGTGCTTTTCTGGCTCACTCCATGAGCCCACGTAACTGGTACAGGACAAAGCAGTTTCTATGCAGTGTGATTACAGAGTTTGCAGGCAGAGCGATCCCACAGCTGGAGTTTTTTTACCCATGTCAAGCCATCACCTTTCAAGTCTTATGACAAACGTGTTCCCCTTTAACCTTGGAGGTTTAGGGATCACCACCCCACACGTACCCTCAAAGAAGCCACTTCTCTGCTCACTCCATCAGCTGTGTGATGGTGCTGCAGCCTCCAGCCCTCCTCCTCCCACCAAATACTGCTTTTAATACAAGGAAGGACAACCTGGCACTGCTGCCACAGGGGTTTTATGTGACATGGGACAAAATAAGGCAAAAATCCCAAACCAGGGATCCATAGGAAATCTGGGCCGGCAAGAAACATGGAGAGGGGCTTAGGACAAGGGCTGTAGGGACAGACCAAGGGGGAATGGCTTTAACCTGCCAGAGGGGAGACTGAGATGAGCTCTTAGGCAGAAGCTGTTCCCTGTGAGGGTG